>CM064581.1:23018083-23040583 GCA_032716605.1 Paralithodes platypus | reverse complement strand
TGTTATAATCGCCAAACTAATGAGCCGAACGTCTTATAATTTCAAAACTAGCGAGGCTAAACATTAGGGAGAAGGGAGTCCAGAAAAACGGTCTGCCTCTCCTTAAACAAAATATTTTATTATTAGTGTATTCATATTCATAATTATAGTTTGACAGGAATAGAGTTTTTGGCTCGTATTGTCCCGCTTCCTAGACATTATTATCAATGACAATTTCCCATCTCCGTGCTCAAGGAAGATGGTAACCGCCGGCTATATCTCAGAAAACCTTCATCAACTTGAGCGAGATTTGAGCCCTGGCCTGCTGGGTTGCAGGCGGGAACGGTACCACTGAGCTAGCCGCGCATCCATAAGTTCTGCGCATACAAAAGTTCTCCAGTGCATCCATAAGTTAGCTTACACACCCAAAAGGTCGCGTGTGCTCCCTAATCCCTAATGTTCGGTCACGTGGGTGCACTGCCTAAAGTTCATCCATGTGGCCCAAAAGTCCACCTGCATACCCGAATTATTGTCCGTGCACCCAAATTATTGTCCGTGCACCCAAATTATTGTCCGTGCACCCGAATTATTGTCCGTGCACCCGAATTATTGTCCGTGCACCCAAATTATTGTCCGTGCACCCAAATTATTGTCCGTGCACCCGAATTGTTGTCCGTGCACTCGAATTATTGTCCGTGCATCCGAATTATTGTCCGTGCACCCGAATTATTGTCCGTGCATCCGAATTATTATCCGTGCACCCGAATTATTGTCCGTGCACCCGAATTATTGTCCGTGCACCCGAATTATTGTCCGTGCATCCGAATTATTGTCCGTGCACCCAAATTATTGTCCGTGCACCCATATTATTGTCCGTGCACCCAAATTATTGTCCGTGTACCCATATTATTGTCCGTGCACCCAAATTATTGGCCGTGCACCCAAATTATTCTCCGTGCACCCAAATTATTGTCCGTGCACCCAACGATTGTTCATGCACCCAAAAGTTCTCCCACGCATCCAAAGCTTCAGCAGCCTATATAGTCCCTTGAAAATAGATAGGGATGTATCATAAGCCTAATGCACATGTAAATGTTTTGTACGATGAATGGCTTTTGAGAAACCGTGTTTACGAGTGTGTGATGCGCGGCAGTAGCTGAGGATCGCCTATAAAACCACTTAAGGGGGGTCATCGGCTTTTTTGTTCATCTTTCGCTCCTTTTCTCTCTTTCCCTGGCTTGTATCCATTCGGCCCCATTCAGCCAACTGTTTTAAGACGTTTATCCCAATCCAGGTGTCAATTTCTTCCTGGCGAGCGATATTGTATGGAGAAATCCGGCTTCGCCGGAGAAATTTTTCTATCGAAAAATGTACAAATTTAGCTTGCTGTCAAAACAAAATATCTATACAGTGTATGCTGGCTCGCTACCGCTAGCCAGGAAAATATTGACACCTGGATGGGAGTAAGCATCTTGAAACAGTAGGCTGAATGGGGCCGACTGGATACAAGACAAAAAGAGAGAGGGAGATAAAGATAACAAGAAAAACGAGGTGGGATCCCTTAAAAGAAAAAAAACAAACATGGCAGGTGATATTCAGCCACTCCCTCATGCACAAGGCCATCAACAGTAAATTACCCGAACCAGATGGTAAACAATGAGGCAAATGACATCGCCCCACCCGGGGTTGGAAAAATAAAATAAAACTTATTTGGCAAGAAATGTAAGGCCTTTGTGTACCTGACCTATGTCAACAACAAAAATATCCAAACTAAATGTAAGGCCTTTGTGTACCTGACCTATGTCAACAACAAAAATATCCAAACTAAGCATTAAACGCCATATATACCTCCGAAAACCGGATTTTCTTCCCTCTACTATAAAACCCATTGTATCCTCCCTTACGATGGCTACAATGCCGAGAGGCGTATAGGTAGGGTTATAGAGGTAGTGGTAGTGGTGTCAGACAAACCTTGGCGCCAGTCCACTAAGTACTAACAAGTGGAAGGCAGCAGAGAGGGAAAGTGTTGTGGAGTGAAAGGAAACATTCGTAATCTCCATGACCTGAAACCCGGTAGCCATTCGTCTTAACCTCCCTAATGAAATATCATACCATGTTATTATTTAAAACGATTGCGCAATTGACTTTCATTTAGTGTTCCACTTACATTCATAAGTTTATTACATTATACAGCTTTATTTTATACCTAACCTATTATGTTAGCACTCATTGTTCAATCATTTTATACCTAACCTATTATGTTAGCACTCATTGTTCAATAATTTGTTCGGTAATTATTTAATAAAACTAATTAAAGGTTGAAGCCTGGAGAACGTTGGTCATAGTATTCGATATTTGGGAAGGGTGGTGATTTATTATTATGTTCCTTCCAACAACCAACTATACTCCTAAAATCGATTAATGAAATTTACAAACACATGTGGCAGTCCGTGGATTCGAACCCAGGACGCTCACACCGAAAATTAACACCTGATGCATCGCACCACGAAGACAGTTAAAACATATCAAACAAATTTGGTATTTACTTTCAGTTCGGTTTTTCAAACATACACTTGTAAAGGCTCGTCAGGCCATATGTGTGTGTGTGCGTGTGTGTGTGTGTGTGTGTGTGTAGTTTGACATGTCATACAGGTTTCATAAACATGCACAAAATATCAAAACACCTGCACGCCCGCTCTGTTCAATATTCAACCTGCCTTGTCATACTGTATGTGTATGTGTGTGTGAGTGTGTGTGTGTGTGTGTGTGTGTGTGTGTGTGTGTAGTTTGACATGTCATACAGGTTTCATAAACATACACAAAATATCAAAACACCTGCACGCCCGCTCTGTTCAATATTCAACCTGCCTTGTCATACTGTATGTGCGTATGTGTATGTGTGTGTGCGTGTGAGTGACTTACATGCTTCGAAACTTACATCAATCTTCTCTATAAGAGGAAAATAATTCAACAAGTGTATTTCCCTTCGATTGATTGTTCTGTAGTGCATTGGTTGGCGCGCTGGACTCGCAACCAAGAGGATTCGGGTTCAGTTCCCGGCCAGCAAGAGACAGATGAGCAACATCTTCACACCCTATGCCTCTGTTCACCCAACAATACATGGGAACGTGGAGTTAGTGAGCATATATAACGCCCCCCCCCCCTACTTTGTACTTTGTGGTTTGTGTATGAAGGAGATAAAATAAGTTGCTTTTTTTTTTTTTTTTTTTTTTTTTTTAAGAGACAATGAACGGAGGAAGGAAAAACACAGATAAAACAAAAAGGTCCATGTGCCTAAAGGCATCCTCCATTCATAAAATGTTTGTAACAACTGGATTTAAACATTTGTAGATTGTAAGTTTGTGGAAAGCAATTCGAGGGAAGTGAATTCCAAAGAGTAGTAGTTCTAGGGATAAATGAATTTTGATAAGCAGAAGTTCTGCTTGTAACAAGTGTTCCTCCCAAAGTTGAAAGATTGAAAGTGAGCCAAATTGAAGGTACGTTAGAGTCGAAATGTTTAGGCACACGAAGATTGAAGCAACTCAAATCATAGGCTGAGGGAAAGACAGAGTGAGGGAGAGTATTCCAGAGCTTATTTGTTGTTACTTGTTGTGAGATAAACTGTGATAACCTGGATAATAATATGCAGCATATAGCCCTTGTTTATCAGGCTATGTAAACCATTCCCCACGAGCTCCAAAGGGATAAGCACCGGGCATGAATATATGAAGTCAAGATTGGCAAAGATGAATATAGCAATATGGATTGTACTAAAAACTGTCGAATATAGTTTGTAGATAACGTGAACCTACCCTGTTCATTATGGGTAGGCCAAAAATCCCGACCCCAATCTCTCATAACTCAAAGAGGACTAGAATATTTGGGAAGAGTCAGTTAGGGAATAGGCGTGTAAATTTGCAGCCCAATTGCTCTAGCCCTTTTTGAGTTACAGAGGATAGAGGTTACGATTTCTGGCCAACCTATAATGAATGGACTATAGTAATGGGGCTAATACTGTAATATATGATGAAGGTAAGATCGGAAAGAAGTTAACAATTTGAAGAATCTGACGCATTTTGACAGTTTATTCTGGCTATCATTAGAAGATATTTTACTGCTTAGGTAAGATCTGTGGGGATTATAACGGTAAACAATACCTCAATTAAAACTCTGACTTCCATACACCCTTCCTAACATGAATCAAATCGTGTAATAAAAGACAAAAACCAGAAAAGAAATACGGATTCGGATCTTGAAAGAAGCTAAGGGGGAAGCGACATCAGCGTTCACTTAGTAGGAGGAGTTATTGTGGGAAGAGTGAAGAGTGTAACTGGTGGCAGACAATGAGTGAAGGAAGCTAATTTATTTATCTTTTTATTAATTTTCAGTTTCCTCCTCAGACCTCCATCAAGCTTAAAAAAAACACCACCTTGATCCCCTTTGTTACGACCGGGGCTCGTATAAAACAAGGGCTCTTAATCATTGGACTAGGAAAGCACACAGCCACAACGGTAACACTAGATCCAACCCCTGAACTTATAATGCCGGCGCACAAAAACACCTATACCCTCCAGAGTTAAATCTGCGATAACGGGGTATCCTATAACTCAGTATAAGTGCACTACTACTACAGGCTGATGATCTCTGATACAGCCTGATCACAACAACATACAATTACGGTAATAAGGTATACTAGGAAAAGATAGAGATCTTAATTAAATCACTCCAATGATTTAATGCAAACTAGAAGAAAGTATATTTAAAGTTACTCTAAACAATAATGAACTGTCACTCCTATACTAAAGAAAGTGAACGAAAGTCCCAAAGCATCGAGCAGGAATCTTCTGAAGAAAGTCTGATGCTAGGTTAAGATGATCGTATCGGATTTTGAACTGTAGTATAAAGCAGGAACAGGATATGACAATTGTAAGGACATATAGGGTTAACTGGTACGGGAATAATAACTGCTCAATAGTAGGAACTCAAACAGCAAAAGAAGTACTTCCTCATCAACGAAACAGCCTACTAGGGTTGTGCAACTCAACAACAACCTAGACTAAGAAATGCCGTGAATAATAATGCATACATAACAGAAAGAGTTTATAATCTAAATCTGGTGTCTGCTAGGCGAATAAAGTCTAGCTGGGATGTAGTAGGCTAGGAAACAATGGCTGAGCAAGCGGCTCGTAGCCTAGCGAAGTCCTTAAGGCTGTGCGGCCAAATTACGTTAATTGACGGGGTGCTCTCTTGAGAGATCCAGATCGCTAGTATCTGGTTCTCTCCTGGCGACCCTCTCAAAGTCAAAGCAAACGAGTTAGCACAGTGTTGGGTGGCAGAGGCAAAAGCCCTCACTCGCAACACAGTGCTAAACTCACAAGGTACACAGTCAGAAAGACCACCTAGGCTTCCCACGTCTCCGTTGCGATTGTACAGGTTCAACAAAACCTAGTACACATGGAAATCACAACACCAGTAGCCTTATCCCAGTCTAGCATTAAATCCCCCAGCAGACCACCACGATACAGGAAGGGAGACACCGTGAGTGTGTCAAACCTCTACAGACAAAAATGGCAACCCTTCCAAAATGCCTAACTAAACATGTGTTATCTGAGAGCTTCAGCATATAATACGATGGCCGATATATGAAATCGTGCAGAACCAAAGGGAAGTTATGATATTAAATAGAGTAGAAGAATGAGAGGTAAGAAGTTGAGAGAGAGAGAAAGTGCTCTATAGGTAGAAGTCGGGAGACAGGGGGGCAAGGGACATGTGAAGGGTATGCTAGTCAGGAAAGCTCTGAGGAGAATAGCTCCTCTGGACCCCTCCAGGATCCCACACAAAGGCACGGTGGTCAGCCAATCACAGGCCGCTACGTCACCCGGCAGCAGGCCTGCAGAAGGCGCCAGGAACCACCAGCCAATCAAAACCGAGAGAAAAGACCACGCGGGCGAGCAACTCCTCCGGGAGGGAGGAGAAGGAAAAGCAACACTCACCTCCCCCACCCTGCTCGCTCGCTCTCTCTCTCTCCTTCACTACAATGCATCTTATGTTCAACTCATGATATAAAATACAATGCATTGTCACAGGCGAAAACAAAGACCACTTCTACCCTGCCTGTGACATGACGATTCACAAGAAAGAAAGTACAACATTGTAGACAGACTGTAGCCCATTTCACTGCCCTGGCGAGTGCTAATGGCTACCGGGAGGCGATTCTGCCAACGCTGGCAGGCGTCACACCTTTCAAGATAAATGTGTACATTTTTCGGTAGTAAAATGTCTCGGCCAAAGGCCGGTTTCTCCTAAATCTAAAGGCTCGCTATCGCTCGCCAGGAAAGAGTCAATACCCAAATGACACGAAAGGAATTAATATTGACAAGAAATAGGGTGATAGGTCTTAAAATCGCCAAACAAATGGGTTGAACTTCTTAAAATCTGAAAATAAACATGAGGGAGAAGTGGGGCCAGAAAACCGACCCATCTCCCCTTAAGAGGAAGCAACATCAGCGTTCACTTAGCAGGAGGAGTTATTGTGGGAAGAGTGCAGAGTGTAACTGGTGGCAGAGAATGAGTGAAGGAAGCCAGAGGTGAACACAGGTCGGGTGGCGGTAGTGGGATTAGAGGGTGACGGATTAGCAGAGCAATGGATTTATGTGTGGTTTTTTTTTTACCCCCTTCTCCCTAATGTTTAGCCCCATTTTGAGGTTTCCATTCACACTATTACTTTGACTATTTTCAGAACTTTCGTGCCATTTAGGTGTCAATTTTGTTCCTGGCGAGCGATAGTTAGCTTGCAATTTAGGAGGAACCAGCCTTCGGCCAGGGCATATTTCTACAAACAAATGCACACATTTATCTCAAAGAATGGTCTTGGGGATCTTTCTTTAAGCTTGATGGAGGTCTAGGGAGAAACTATATATAATAAACGATAAATATATATATACATAACTAAAGAAAAATAAATCCCCTTCGTTTTTCATCCCTCATGTATTGCAGGACGCATGTCTTCCTTATTATCTGGCTAACAGTAGACGATCCTATTTAGTTTAGGAACCAATTTTAGATTAAGAATGTTAATTGAGATAGACTTTACCCTTTTGATTACTTGAGGGTCTTCCGAAACTGAATGAATTTGTCGAATATTAAGCAGACTAAGGTGAACACTGTGTCTTAGTTACGCAGGGTACATGACACCATACTTAATAGCATTACGTTATCTTTGTTATATGCGTATGTTGAAAAAATATACTATTCCCTGTTCTTTATAGGTAGGATAGAAAATGTGACTCTTAACCTCTGTACAGTAACTCAAAGAGGACTTAAGTAATCAAATTCATATATCTACTAATTGGGAGGAGTCAACCAAGAATTAAGTGTAGACATTTTCAGCCCATTTGTTCTGCTCCCTTCCTTGCTTCGAGGCATTAAGTTATCAAAATTTTTACTTGTATCACCTTACCCATAATCATGTAATGTAATAGGTAGGCTACTAAAGTTAGCAATTATAGAATGACAAATATGAATAAAATGTGAAAACCGGTAAATAAAAAATAAGAAACTATATACAAGATAATCATGTGTATCAGTGCAAAATGGAAATATAAAAGAGAGTGAAAGGAAATAGTAAAAAGAGGATATCATGTAAAGAAAAACTAGGTTAAAACAATAACCAAACAACCCCCTCGTGTGGATGTGGGTGCAGCAGGAATCCATAATATGCTTGGAGTCATTGGGTTCAGTGAGTGGCTAAGCTATTAAACTTAGCTGCCTCTGTGAAAGCTAAAATAGGTGTACAGTCAAGCTCAAACTGTGTGTCCTACCTGCCTCAGTGTAAGGTAAAGTAGGTGCACAGTCAAGCTCAAAAGTCGTGTCCTACCTGTCTCAGTGTAAGGTAAAGTAGGTGTACAGTCAAGCTCAAAAGTTGTGTCCTACCTGCTCCAGTGTAAGGTAAAGTAGGTGTACAGTCAAGCTCAAACGTTGTGTCCTACCTGTCTCAGTGTAAGGTAAAGCAGGTGTACAGTCAAGCTCAAACGTTGTGTCCTACCTGTCTCAGTGTAAGGTAAAGTAGGTGTACAGTCAAGCTCAAAAGTCATGTCCTACCTGTCTCAGTGTAAGGTAAAGTAGGTGTACAGCCAAGCTCAAAAGTTGTGTCCTACCTGTCTCAGTGTAAGGTAAAGAAGGTGTACAGTCAAGCTCAAAAGTTGTGTCCTACCTGTCTCAGTGTAAGGTAAAATAGGTGTACAGTCAAGGTCATAAGTTGTGTCCTACCTGTCTCAGTGTAAGGTAAAGTAGGTGTACAGTCAAGCTCATAAGTTGTGTCCAATACCTGCCTCAGTGAAAGTAAAAGTATACTGTTAAACTTATAAGTAATATTTTACTGGCCCATTAAGGCATATTATAGTCTATTCATTATAGTTAGGCCAACAATCTTTACTACTACCTCCATAACTCCAAAACCAGTAGAGTAATCGAGCCAATTATTTACCATTTAGGAAAGATGGGGCAGGGAATGCATTAGCTCTAGCCCTTTTGAAGTTACAGAGGTTAGGGGGTTACGATTTCTGTTCTTTATATATATAATGAATGAACTATAGGTACAATTACGTCCAAAAGGTCTGTCCTATTTACATCAATTCATCTTGTTTGGTTGTCTATCTAGTAAACAACAATTTTGAACAGATATGAACAGCTCTATATATTCAACATTGTTTCAGCTTGATATTCAAGTTTGGTTTATATATTTTTAGGAGTACATAACTACATATTATCAAACCAAGATATACAAAATGTGAATGTGTGGGGTCGTGACATGAATTTTGATTGTGATTGAACTATTTTGACGATATACAGTATAGTGTATATATATATATATATATATATATATATATATATATATATATATCCAATGAGATAAAGAGGAGTCGAAATTGCATGAGTATTTTTGCAACCGGCTGTGCTAAAAATTAATCAGGAATTTCCTCTGCCTCCAATAGAACAAAGGAGGACTGTAGAGGTTGTGTGTGTGTGTATGTGTGTGGGGGGGGGGGGGCGAGGATTGTGGATTGTGTTGAGGAGTATGAAAGGAAGGAGACAGGATGTTAGGAAAGCATATTAGTGTGCAGGAAGGGCTGTATTGATAAGGGTGTATAGATGAGACAATGATAGGGATAGGTAGAGAAGTGGATAGATAGGTAGATATAGATAGATAGATATTGGTGGATATATAGGTAGACAGAATGACAGTTTAGAAGCAAGCAAGCAAAATCATAACTAAATTAATAAGTTTGAGGATTACTAAAGTCCATATGGTTCTTCGTGTGTACAGTTCTGTAACTACCGAGTCATAATACGTACACACTCATTGCAATCTGTATCGAGCCCAAATGAGTAAATTCAGCACAGTAAGCCAATATCCTAAATGCTTCTATAACTCCTTCTGTACCGGTGACGTTTATCAAATTATATTCTGGCTACTATTACACGATGTTATCCTGTTTAGTCGGGCCTTCAGAAGTTAACAGGCTTCGAATTATCTTAACTGTCTTAACTGTCTTCGTGGTGCAATGCATAAATGTGTTGATTTTCGGTGTGAGCGTCCTGGGTTCGAATCCCCGGACTACCACATGTGTTTGTTAATTTCATTAATCGAGTTTAGGAGTAAAGTTGGTTAGTGGAGAGAACATAATATTTAACCCTTTCTACTACCACAGATCCTTCTTAAACTGCACAAACCGTCTAAATATACCTATAATAAAAAAAAGAAAGACGCCACCAGTACAGAGGGGGTTAAAGGCTGACAGTAGAAAGTGTAAATCTATAAATGTGTGTGTAGTACCTTATGGTTTAAGAGTGTACCCCGTTCATAACTTAACTCAAGGCCTTCATTACTGACCGGCTGCCTTGTTAATTATGTATACTGTGTGTGTGTTTGTCTGGGTGTGTGTGTGTGTCTGTGATGTTTGTGTGTGTGTGTGTGTGTGTGTGTGTGTGTGTGTGTGTGTGTGTTTGTCTGTGTGTGTGTGTGTGTGTGTGTGTATGTATGTGTGTTTGTGTGTGTGTTTATGTGTCTGTGTTTGTGTGTCTGTGTTTGTGTCTGTGTGTGTGTATGTATGTGTGTTTGTGTGTGTGTGTGTTTTCCGACACCTTTTTTCGCTGATTCTCGTATTCTTCTGATTTTCTAAAATTAATAATGAGGTGCGGGGGGTTTACTGGTCTCCCTTCTCCCTCATGTTTAGCCTCATTAGTTTTGAAAATGTAAAACATTCGTCCTATTAGCTGGTACAGTTTTCGATGGAAAAATTTCCCTGCCGATGGCTGTTTCCTTCTGACTTACAGGCTCGCTATCGCTCGTCAGAAAAAAAAAGACACCTAAATATCATGAACAGTCTTAATATTGATAAAGAAATGGGGCGAATGGCTTAAACTTAAAATCGCCAAACTAATGGGGCGAACGTCTTAAAATATATATACTAATGGGGCTAAACATTAAGGAGAAGCTGGTTCCAAAACAATATATACGTCTCTTTAAAATGAGTGAACGGATTTATTTGGTCATGATATATGTTTATTTGGTCATGATATATGTTTATCAACCACTTGGAGTATGTTTTACGTTCGTTCAGTTAAGGGGAGGCAGACCGTTTTTCTGGACCCCCTTCTCCCAAATGTTTAGCCCCACTAGTTTTGAGATTATAAGACGTTCGGCCCATTAGTTTGGCTATTTTAACACCTTTCGCCCCATTTCGTTGTCAATTTTAAAACTTTTCGTGCCATTTAGGATTCGATTATTTCCTGGCGAGCGATATCGAGCCTACAATTTTAAGAGGAAGCGGCCTTCGGCCTGGACATTTTTCTACCGAATAATGTACAAATTTATCTTGAAGGGGGGTCTAGGGGGTGTTTTTCTAAGCTTGATAGAGGTCTAGGGAGGAACTAAAAAAAATATATGAATAAATGAATGAATAGACCAAACAAGCGGCCAGTCTCCCCTTAAATAGACCTCCCATGGAAGGGCACTCTTGGGCACCATGACGTGCAGGTGTCATGTGAGAAGGTTTACGGTAAAATTAAGAGAGTTATATTGTACCATTTTTACGGGGAACGAACAATACTACTTATGATTAAAATATTATATCCCATTTTCTCTTGATACATAATTGAAAATATTTATTTTTATGAGCTAGTTGTTGAGCGTTACATACTGTTGCTGGTTGCCTAGAACATATTGCCTGTTATCCATTAGTTGCCATGCCTTACCTACTCCACAGCAGCTTAATAGTGTGGTAGTGAGCATCTTTCAGGACCTCTTGTTGGGGCCACCTCTCCTCAGGTCATTAATGTTTTTCATAATACTGCAAGCAAGATGTTACTGTCTCCCTTTGAGCAAGGGAATGGAGGGTTTGGTCGGCATATAGATCTTCCTTTTTATTAGCCATAGTCTGGCTGATACAAAACCTTGACCTGAGTGGTTGTCCACTTGCAGATATTCTGCCTGCAGTGCGTTGCATCATTAGCACTCTTCCATGTAGACTTGCTCAACTAGTACCTTTCATTAGCCCTTATACAGGTAACCTAATAGACTGCCTATAAACATCTAGTTCCTATTCCTCATTTCATTTAATAACGAACACTTAATTGGGATACTATCTATGTGTGCTGTGTATCTTTAGATATGTTTTGTTTGTAGACACAAACATTATTTTGTCCCAATACTGAATACTGAAGTATGGCTAGAGTTAAGTAACGAATTACGGCACTAATTGCCGTGTACTTAGAGGAGGGCAGTTATAATACTTTCATTTGTATCTAAATATCAACAAATTGAATACAAAAGGACATATGTGCAAATACTGGAAAGAGAAAAAGAACCATAAACTTGGTACCCCGATTGTCTCGCAGCAAAGAGGACAGAGGAAGTAGTTTGTGGTGAGGAAGTCGGTCTTAGAAAGAGGGAATGGAGTCGAGGGTTAACCTGACCTGCGCGGGTAGTTGTTGACCATGGGTAGGAAACATAGACAAAATAACATGCAGGATTTTCATCATACATACATGCAATATACGGCAAATAGAAACAAACCCTCGGAGAAGATTTCAGCAAAGTATGTTTTCACTAGGTTCTTATTTACTACTTGGTGAACAAATGCGTTAGGTGTGATATGACTGCCCAACCGCCTCGTATTGGTCGGGAACTTCTCGGACTTCTCTCTCTTTATGCAGAGTGCGTTTACGCCACAAGCAACCATTCCAATAGGAGGACAATTCTTCGCTTCATAGGAACAGGGAAACATTATTTATAGCTGTACTTATCTTATACTTCCGTCTATTTTCGTTAAAACTCCACCTTGGATGATACCGGTGCTATTTTCCCTCTCCACCCCATCTCTCCTACTTATGCATATTATCCTAATCTCTTCTAAGAATGTACGTTCTGCCCTCTCTGGGCTTAATACTAAGAAGGTGTGCAAACCAGATGGTACTAGTCTTGTTGTACTCAAAAGCTGTTCTTCCGCTCTGCCTAAGCAAGCTCTTCCATCTCTGTCTTTCCTTTACCATCTTCCTTTCTTGCTGGAAGTTTGCTTTCATTCAACCTGTCCCAAAGAAGGGTGGCCACTTACATCCTCCAACTAAGGTCCAATTGCTTTCGCTTCTTACATCTCTAAAGTTTGCGAATTAATTCGTAACTCCAAACTTCTTAAGGGGACATGGGCCGGTTTTTTAGACCCCCTTCTCCCTCATGTTTAGCTCAATTAATTTTCAGATTTTAAGATTTTTGAGCCATTAGTTTATCGATTTTAAGACCTCTCGCCCCATTTTGTTGTCAATATTTAGACCTTTCATGCTATTTAGGCGTCAATTTTTTTCCTGGCGAACGATAGTGAGCCTGTAATGTTAGAAGAACAGGCCTTCGGCAGGGACATTTTTCTACCGAAAAATGTACAAATAAATCTAAAAGGTGGATCTAATGGATGTTTTTTAAATTTGATGGAGGTCTAGGGAGGAAACTAGAAAAATCATGAATACATGCAAAAATCGCCCAAAAAGTGAACCATCCCCCCTTAAGCATTTGTTTTCCCATATTCTACTTTCAGATCGCCAGTATGGCTTCCTTAGAAGGCACTCTACTGGTGATTTCCTTTTGTTTCTTACTAACTCTTGCTTATCCTCCTTTCGGGACTTCGGTAAGACCTTTTTTTATTGTGCTACACATATAGAAAGCTTTCGATAGAGTCTGACACACATCTCTAATTTCTAAACTACCCTCCTTCGGTTTCTATCCCTCCATCTGTGCCCTTCTTTCTAATTTCCTTTCTGGCCGTACCATTGTGGAGGGCCATCTCTCACTTCCTCAACCTATCAACTCTGGTGTTCCTCAGGGTTCTATCCTGTCTCCAGTTCTCTTTCTAATATTCATTAATAATCTTTTCAACTGTACCTCCAGTCCTATCCACTGATATGCTAATGACTCTACCTTATATTATTCAGCTAGTTTTCCACAACGACCCACCACACCATTACTCCAAGACTCACGTGATGAGGTCATAGCATGCCTATCTTCTGATCTATCAACTACTTGTGATTGGGGCAGAGAGAATCTTGTTACTTGCAATGGTTGCAAAACCCAATTTTTCCATCTCTCTGCCAGTCACAATCTTCCACAAGACTGTCCCATACTCTTCAACAATACACAAATCAACCCTTCATCTTCTCTCATTATTCTTGGTGCTTCACTTTCTTCTGAACTTTATTGGAAAGATCCTATTACCACACTTGCTAAAACAGCTTCCCAGAAGTTAGATGTCCTCACCCATCTCCTTAGGTTCTGCACCCCTGCACAGCTTCTTGCTTTGTACAAGGGCACAGTGCGCCCATGTATTAAGTATTGTTTGCTTGTGTAGGGAGGTTCCACCCGTACTGAACATTTCGAAAGGGTAGAGTTAAAAGCATTTCGTCTCATCAATTCACCTCCCGTTACTAATTCCCTCTTTCTCTACACGCCACAATGTTGCATGTCTCTCACCCTCTTACCGCTATTATAATAATCAATGTTCTTCAGAGCCTTTTCAGTGTATAGGGCCTACTTCCTCCCTTACCGTGTGTAGGGGGCACCAGCCTTTCAACACATTCCCACCCCTATTCTCCCCAACCCTCTAACCCAAGAGTGAACTTATTTTCTCAGTCTTTCTTTGACTCAACAAGCAAGCTCTGGAACTGTCTCGCTCACTTACCTTTCCCTCATCCTATGACTTAAACTGCTTCAAGCTCCATGTGGCCAGACATGCTGACTCCAACGTACCTTTTATTTGGCTCTCTTCCACTCTTTCAACTTTGAGGGGGACACTTGTTACAGTCAGTTTTGCCTTTTGTCTCCTTCATGCATTTATATAAAAAAAACTACCATAGATGGTTCTCACTGTAAACTGTATACACACAGCTCCAGACGAGAACTATAAACTCTTTATGTTCATCTGACAGTATATTAATTATACTCACCTTAAATACCCAGCTACTATACGATTGTGTAGCGAAATATGTCGTTAATCATATAAACTTGGTATGTCATACATAGACATAGTATAGTCTATTTATATATTATAGGTAGGTCAGAAATACCGAACCAAGCCTCTCATAACTCAACAAGGACTAGAGTAATCAAGCTAATATTTCTATTAATAGGGGAGATTCAACCAGGTATCAGTGTAGAGATTTACAGCCCACGATTGTTGGCCTACTTATATGGAATGGTTCTTTCCCACTCTTTCAACCTTGGGGGGGGGGGGGGGGGGCACATGTAAAATGTTTATCCTTTGTCTCCTTCACGCACATGCACATTAATATATATATATATATATATATATATATATATATATATATATATATATATATATATATATATATATTCCACTAACAATCAAGACATCAGGCGCCAAGGGATTGCATTGACCGTCCACTGTAAAAAACCAACAGGACAGGAGACTAGTGTGGCCCCCCTCCTGAAAACCGATCCCTTGTTCTAATTAACACCCTGGGCTTGTGTTACCTGCAGCTGCGGTACCTTTGGTTGGTTGATGTAACACAGGGGGAGGAGGGGAGGGGAGGGAAGGTACTGTAGTCTATTCGCTGTAAGTAGGCGAAAAATGATGACCTCAATCCTTTGTAACTCAAATAGGGCAAGAGTAAATTGGCTGTAAATTTCCACGTCTATTCCTTGACTGACTCTTCCCAAATGGTAGAAATATAAGCTCGATTACTATAAACGTTTTTGAGTTAGAGAGGGTTAGAGGTCATGATTTCTCGCCTACTTACAGCGAATAGACTAGCTTATTTGGTCTTTAACAATAGGAGTACCAGCGACGGTTGTTATATTTTATTCTAGCTATATTTAGAAGAGATTATGCAGCTTGGGAAGGATATGGGGTAGTTAAAAGGTTTGGTTGAGATTGTTCGAAGCCTTATTATTGCTAGAGGTCCTTCCTAAACTTAAGAAAATCGTCTAATAGTTGCCAGAATAAGATACAAAGGACGTCCTTGGTACTTAATGGGTTAAGAGTATGAGTATATTTCCATGGGTACTCCGTTTTTTTACTTACCTGTTTCGTCCTTTTAATTTGGAGATTATCAGACATGTAGTCTTCGTCAATATTTTCCTGGCAAGCGATAGCGAGCCTATAAATTAGGATAAACCGGCTTTCGTCTCGGAAATTTTTGTACCGAAAAGTGAATACATTTAGTTTGGTATGGGGGCGGGGAGAAGGGGAGGGGGTCTGTACGTTTTTTTTTTTTTTTTTTTCATAACAATAAAACAAAAGTTAAATTTAAAGCACAACAATAAACCCCTATATAGTCGGATTAACTAGTGTTAAATACCCGGATAGAATAAGCTTCTTGCTTTGTACAGGGGCACAGTGAGTCTTGTATTGAGTATTGTTCACATGTGTGGGGAGGATCCTGTCACACCGCACTTCTAGACAAAGCAGAAAGGAAGGCCTTTCGTATCATTTAATTCCCGCCCACTCACCAACTATCTGTAAACTCTCTCTCTTCGCCGCAATGTTGCATCTCTCTCGCTATTGTATCGCTACTACAATAATCAGTGCTCCTCAGAGCTCTCTCAGTGTATACTACCTCCTCTACGTAGAGTACGTGTTACCCGTCTTGCAACACAATCCCATCCCTACTCTGTGCAACTATCCAACCCAAGAGTGAAACGTTACTCTCAGACTTTCTTCTATTCAACAGCTGAGCTCTGGAACTCTCTCCCAGAATCTGTCTTTCCCTCCCCCTATGACTTACATTGCTTCAAACTCCGTGTGTCCTGACATTTTGGCTCGAACGTCCCTTGATTTTGGCCCTGTCACTCTTTCAACTATGGGGGAGGCACTCGCTACAGGCAGTTCTGCGTTTTGTCTCCCTCATTCACATAGAAAAAAAAAAGAAGACTTACAGAGGGACGAAAAACATTAAAATGCTGTTAGTGGTGAGTTCTAGCCAGGTGAGCACATTGCTTGACAGGTAGGAAAGGAGATGGATAGTTAGGTAGGTAGATAGATGGATTGAAAGGTACGATGCTAGGTATGTAAGTAAATAGGTAGGTAGGCAGGTAGATGGGTAGATGGATAGATTATATGATAGATAGATAGATAGATAGATAGATAGATAGATAAATAGATTGGTTGATTGAAAGGTAATATGATAGGTATATAAGTAAGTAAGTAGGTAGATAAGCAGATGGATAGTTAGATAGATAGATAGGTAGATATGTAGATTGATTGATTGATTGATTGATTGAAAGGTAAAATGCTAGGTATATAAGTAAGTAAGTAGGTAGATAAGCAGATAGATTGATAGATAGATAGATAGATAGATATACAGATATATAGATAGATTGATCAACGAAGTTGGAGGGAGTTACATTTTTGCCACCGTTTGTCTTTCTGCCTGTCTGTCCGTTTGTCTGTACACAGGATACCTTAATCAATTATGATACGATTACCACGAGATTTGGTAGACCGATACATGGATATGCAACAAGGAAGAAGTGATAACATTATTTCTGAATGATCACAAATCAGTCACAAACCTTAAGCACAAGTCATAATCACAAGTCCCATTCACAAATCAGTCACAAACCTTAAGCACAAGTCATAATCACAAGTCCCATTCACAAATCAGTCACAAACCTTAAGCACAAGTCATAATCACAAGTCATAATCACGAGTCCCATTCACAAATCAGTCACAAACCATAAGCACAAGTCATAATCACAAGTCATAATCACAAGTCCCATTCACAAATCAGTCACAAACCATAAGCACAAGTCATAATCACAAGTCATAATCACGAGTCCCATTCACAAATCAGTCACAAACCATAAGCACAAGCCACAATCACAGTCAAAATAACAGACCACAAGCAGAAGTCCAATTCACAAGGTATATGTATATGTTGATTTCATTAATTGAGTTTAGATGTGAAGTTGGTTGGTGGAAAAAGCATAATAATAATCACAAGACGCAATTTAAATTTAGTTACAAGCCATAATCACAAGGCACAATCATAAATCAAGTCATAATCGCAATTCACAATCATCGTCACTATCATTAACAATCATAGGTCACAAGCTCAAGTCAATCTCTAAAGATATGATCCCAAACCATAATTACAAGTCTCTTATCACATAAACAAGTAACATTTGCGGCCCAATCCCAATTTCAAATCCCAATCACAAAAAACAATACGTTACAATCCCAGTCACAAGTTTCAATCCCCAGCCAAAGTCATAAATCACAATAACAAGCCACAATCACAAACTAAATGACAAGTCACAATCACAAAGTATGCCATGATCAAGCCACACTCGTACAACGAAGTCTCAATCATGCTGCAGGTACTGTACATATCATACACACTAGCCATAATTGCAAGCCTCAATTACAAGTCACAATCACATAAAAAAATCACAATCACATATACAAGCCACAATGTGTAACTCTTTCTTCCATCTATCTTTCTCCATCTTATGATTTAAATTCCTTTAAGCTCCGTGTGTCCAGACAATTTGAATCATATGCACCATGAATTTGTCTCTCTATCACATAATTATTCCAAACGAAGGGACGCTAGTTACAGGCACTCCTGTCTTTTGTCTCCTTACAAATAAAACAAATCACTAGTCAGAAGCCTCAATCAACAAGCCGCAATATCAAGTAAACAAATATATAAAACAAATACGTAAATAAGCTACAAACTTGCTTAGATATGCCGCAATAGACTAGTCATTATATACAGTACAGTCAAATATTGTATCAGGTCAGTTAAGGTAGATTAACCCATTCAGTACCAGCGACGTCTTTATAATTGTATTTTTGCTATATTTATGCGATTCTGTGTAGTTTAAGAATGATCTAATGTAGTAAACAAAGTTAAGTAACATAGTTCGAAACCTGGGATAACGCACACGTCTTACATTGCAAAAAAATCCTATCTGCCCACCAAATTTCGTGAAAATCGATTCATAACTTCGTGAGCCACCTTCACTGACGGAGGGCTGCTCTCTATCGATCACCTAAATTGAATCACTTCTTCCTTGGCGCATATCCTATCTGTCCACCAAATGTCGTGAACATCGATTCATAAATATTCGAGATATCTTATATACATATATACAAACAAACAGAACAACGGAAGCAAAACATAACCTCCACCAACTTCGTTAGTTGAGTTGCTCAAATGGTTCTCAGACTCCCACACATCCTTCTTAGGCTAAACTAAATCGTCTAATGATTGCATGATTAAAGTGAAAAAGGCGTAATTATATGGAAGGGATAACCATTCACTAAGATTACTACAATTTTCGTCTTAGCTGATGCTACCTCCTGACGATTTTAGCCAGCTTTGGAAAGATCTATCAGAGGTAATTCAGATATTTGTAAAGTCTTTGAATTCTAAATATTTTTCACAAGCTGAATAAAAACCTATGGCAGTAACTTTGGCAACGTAAACAAATTGTATGATGGAAGGCGTTAAGGTAAGATTAAGGGGATATTTTGATTTATTTGTTATTCATGTATTTGTTTATTTATATATTTATTTACTTCCTCCCTAGGCCTCCAATGATAACCCCAACATCCCCCTTCGAAATAAATTTGTGCATTTTTTTGGTAAAATAATGCCCGGCCGAAGGCAGGTTTCTACTAATTTGCAGGCTCGCTTTCAATCGTCAAGAAATATATGACGCCTAAATGGCACGAAAGGTATTATAATCGCCTAACTAATGGGTCAAATATCTTAAAATCTCAAATCTAATGGAACTAAAGGGAGGAAGGTGGTCCAGAATCACCTGCCCTGAGTGGTTGAGTAACATGTAACTCCCAGCAGCTCTCTCCTGTCAACCTGTCTGTTCCGGGATCCTGTGTCACAGTTTTAAGCTTGTAAGCATTTTATGGCTTCCTCGGCCTCTCTATATAAGGCCCCCCTGCTATTATTTCACCCCTGTTACAGATAAGGTGTGCACGGTGGGGTTTTTATCGGGTGTATGGTGATGGGGTTCGCCTCCCGACCTTTCTCACAGGTTTCACGTCAAATACTGCACACACGTAAATGGGCACAACCAGAACAGCCATAACTAAAAATGGCCACAACCTCGTTAACTAACTTAACATCACACAACTTAACCTAAGCTAACTTATAAGGGCTGTTTAGGTATTTGGCAGTTTCGGTTGCAACCGTTTTGGAGTGTGACCTTTGTTGCTTCCTTGACATACTGTATGGTGATCCAAGTAAGAGACAGTCTTAGTTATCAATCATATCCAGACAAACATAGGATGGGAAGATATTCAGCCCGGAGTTTTGTGTGTAGAACTCCCTAGAGTGGAGATGTAAGGTAAGTGCGAGCACGTGCTGCCACGGTTGATTGGTTGAATTGAGTAATATTATTATTAGTATCATTATACTGGTGTTTACTGATGTTAGTAGTAATACATAAGCGTGTAATACACTAGGCCATGCTTAGCTACCAATCTCATTTCTATGCTTGTACCCTTTGTTTTTGGTTGTGATGGCTGAGTTACCCAGCCTGGTACACAGGTGCTACCGTACTACATAATAGGCTCCCACACCTTACCTTCACAGACGTTCTCAGTTCATCAACACCAACCTACTCAATAAAGTCTATATAGGCTGATATATATATATATATATATATATATATATATATATATATATATATATATATATATATATATATATATATATAAACACCGACTGTGAATATAGTGGGAGCTGCGCATTGGGGTAGTCCTAGAAAGACGTGGGATCAGGTACTTCGGTCTCATCTCAAAATAAAAACCATGGCACCAGGAGCAGCCCTGTATGTATGTGTGTGTATATACTGTATATATATATATATATATATATATATATATATATATATATATATATATATATATATATATATATGTTTGTGTGTGTATGTCGAACGCAAACGAGATAATACAATGTTTTATTATAGTCCAGATGCTTCAGAACTTGGTTTCAAGTGTTCAGAGACTCGAACTGGTGTAAATGTATACAGTAAATGCTGAGAAATGTACACTCGGATACCATACTCTGTAGCCCACTCATATAATGTACACTCGGATACCATACTCTGTAGCCCACTCATATAATGTACACTCGGATACCATACTCTGTAGCCCACTCATATAATGTACACTCGGATACCATACTCTGTAGCCCACTCATATAATGTACACTCGGATACCATACTCTGTAGCCCACTCATATAAATGTACACTCGGATACCATACTCTGTAGCCCACTCATATAAATGTACACTCGGATACCATACTCTGTAGCCCACTCATATAAATGTACACTCGGATACCATACTCTGTAGCCCACTCATATAAATGTACACTCGGATACCATACTCTGTAGCCCACTCATATATATTTGTGAACTTCACCTATTTCTAATTATGGAAGTAAATCTCTGGAAACGAATTATGAATATAATTTGCTATACATCAACTACTACACTATATGTACTATTTATTTATAAGAAAGGTATATCCAATAATCAATCAAGATAATTATAGTTGCATATATAAAAACAAAACATTATGAGCCCGCAAATTTTGTTGAGTGGGCTAGAGTATGGTATCCGAGTGTACAATGATATTTCAAATTCATTAGGATACTTCAATATCCTGATAAAATGAGTGGTGGCCACAACATACAATATACATAGTACATCATATACACACCAGGATGTAGGAAGGATAGATTATTAACTTTACCAGTAACAACACCATGTATGAACAACACCGATTATCTTATACATAAATAAAGTATATGTAATCACTCTTCATTTGCTGCCTCCTTTGATCTACTGAGAGAGAGAGAGAGAGAGAGAGAGAGAGAGAGAGAGAGAGAGAGAGAGAGAGAGAGAGAGAGAGAGAGAGAGAGGGGGGGGGGGGGTGCATGTAATAGGCCCTTGTTTTCTCCTTTTATATTATTTTCGTTATTTATCCCTCTTGTACCAGCGACGTCCTTTTAGTTTCATTCTAGCTACATTTAGGCAAATTTGAGCAGTTGAAGAAGGATCTGTGGTAGTAAGAATGGTAAAGTGAGGTAGTTCGAAGCCTGTTAATTGTTGGAGGCCCTTTTTAAACTGACTATAACCGTCTAATAGTAGCATAAGTAATAATACACGGATGTCACCGGTACTGAATGGGTTAATCTGTGTAAATATAGCTACTCTATTACTCTAACGGATATATTGCTACTCTCGGAAATGGGATAGTAAAGCCCCTGACTGAAAGAAAACAGTGATTATAATACAATTTTTGATAAACAACATTGAGATGGAATTAAACTGAATCATCCTATTTTAAATAAAATCCGTACAATATTGGATTTTATTATTGCAGTAATATAGTATTTCTAATGAGCAAAGTATCAATGCAATATAAAATGTACCTACTACAACACTTCCATATCTCACCCACCTATATCTTCTGCTAATAGTCTTAATATCGTTCACACTTTTCTATCCCCCTATTCATTCTTTCATTGCAATATAAACCTTGAAAATCACAAGGTAGATACATATTATACCTTGCCCAGCCTGCTTTGTGTGGCAGTGGCAAATACAATATAATAAAATAAAATAAAATAAAGTTAAAAACAAAAAAATAACATATCAAGCCAAACCAGAAAAAACACAGCCTAATAAAGGCCCAGGATATTGTGTAGTCATCTTAGAGGCTCTGAACAGTGAACAACTAAATTTCACACCGCCACTCGTTCCAGTTTTTGCGTGCTCTGAAGTTGATGTTGTGCATTATGTAAAGCTTATAATGGAACTACTACATGGGGACGGGGGGCGAGGGGGGGGGGGGGCTGTTTGAATTGGGGGTGAGCATTCCCCGAGATTATGGGAAGAGAGATGCTTAAACAAATTTTAAGTAAGAATAGTTTCTAAATCTTTGGAGATACAAGAAGCGATAGTTGGAGGGTCGCC
>CM064581.1:22973083-23015583 GCA_032716605.1 Paralithodes platypus | reverse complement strand
TATATATATATATATATATATATATATACTGTATATATATTTGGTGCAAACATTTCCAAACCAACTCCCTAACTGTTCTATTGTGACAAGGATATATTTAATTGTAACATTAATCAACATATATAATATTAATGATATAAGTTTGACGAAATTAAAAGCAACAGAAAACAAAAGCTGTAGGTAGTTCTCTCCTAAACTGGTAGAGATTAGGCCACTCGACACGCCTCAAATCAAACCCATAGCCGCAGCTCTATATAAGGCCACAACACACCCCATCTCTACTGTATATAAGGAGCCCTACACACCCTGCTCTAACCCATAACCGCAGCTCTATATAAGGTCCCTCTACACACCCCTGCTGTAACCCATAACCCCAGCTCTATATAAGGTCCCTCTACACACCCCTGCTCTAACCCATAGCCCCAGCTCTATATAAGGTCCCTCTACACACCCCTGCTGTAACCCATAACCCCAGCTCTATATAAGGTCCCTCTACACACCCCTGCTCTAACCCATAACCTCAGCTCTTTATAAGGCCCCCATACACACCCCTGCTCTAACCCATAACCCCAGCTCTATATAAGGCCCCTCTACACATCCCTGCTCTATATAAGGCCCCCTACACACCCCTGCTCTAACCCATAACCCCAGCTCTATATAAGGCCCTCTAAACACCCCTGCTCTAACCCATAACCCCAGCTCTATATAAGACCCCCAACATACCCCTGCTCTAACCAATAACTCCAGCTCTATATAAGACCCCTCTACACACCGCTGCTCTAACCCATAATCCCTGCTCTAGCTCTATATAAGGCCCCCTACACACCCCTGATCTAACCCATAACCCCAGCTCTATATAAGACCGCTCTACACACCCCTGCTCTATATAAGGCCCTTCAACACACCCCTGTTCTAAACCATAATCCCAGCTCTATATAAGGTCCCCTACACACCCCGGTTCTAACCCATAACCCCAGTTCTATATAAGGTCCCCTACACACCCCTGCTCTAACCCATAACCCCAGCTCTATATAAGGCCCCCTACATACCCCTGCTCTAACCCATAACCCCAGTTCTATATAAGGCCCCCTACACACCCCTGCTGTAACCCATAACCCCAGCTCTATATAAGACCGCTCTACACACCCCTGCTCTATATAAGGCCCTTCAACACACCCCTGTTCTAAACCATAATCCCAGCTCTATATAAGGTCCCCTACACACCCCTGCTCTAACCCATAACCCCAGCTCTATATAAGGCCCCCCTACACACCCCTGCTCTAACCCATATACCCAGCTCTATATAAGGCCCCCTACACACCCCTGCTCTAACCCATATACCCAGCTCTATATAAGGCCCCCTACACACCCCTGCTATAACCCACAAACCCAGCTCTATATAAGGCCCTCTACACACCCCTGCTCTAACCCATAACCCCAGCTATATATAAGGCCCCCTACACACCCCTGCTCTAACCCATAACCCCAGCTCTATATAAGGTCCCTCTACACACCCCTGCTGTAACCCCTAATCCCAGCTCTATATAAGGCCCCTACACACCCCTGCTGTAACCCATAACCCCAGCTCTATATAAGGCCCCCTACACACCCCTGCTCTAACCCATAACCCCAGCTCTATATAAGGTCCCACTACACACCCCTGCTGTAACCCATAATCCCAGCTCTATATAAGGCCCCTACACACCCCTGCTGTAACCCATAACCCCAGCTCTATATATGGCCCCCTACACAACCCTGCTCTAACCCATAACCCCAGCTCTATATAAGGCCCCTCTACACACCCCAGCTCTATATAAGACACCTCTACACACCCCTGCTCTAACCCATAACCCCAGCTCTATATAAGGCCCCCTACACACCCCTGTTCTAACCCATAACCCCAGCTCTATATAAGGCCCCTCTGCACACCCCTGTTCTAGCCCATAACCCTAGCTCTATATAAGGCCCCCTACACACCTACTCCCCGTCAGAATATCGTGGTGTCTGGCTGGTAGCTCGTTAGACCGGTTTGCAGTCAACACCTTTTTGCTTCCATCGCGTTTTTTTTTTTTTTTTTTATATACCGGTATATATATTCTTGCTCGGTTGGTGTTTTTGTTTCCTCCTCTCGTATTTGGTGCACAGTTTGTGTTTACACTTCGTTTTGTTTTCATTTTGTATTTCATCACGATGTTTCCAATATCTTTGTTTAGTGCTATGTATCTTTCTTCTGATATGATATATTTTTCGTATAACCTTTGATCTTAAATATTTAATGCTACATCTATGATGTTATATTATTTCTTTCGAAATCTTTATTTTGTTCGTTTTTTGGGTTCCATATACAGGGTGATTCAGGATCGCATACATTAAATTGGAGGACGACCTCCTTGGATAATTTTAAACAATAACGTATCTATGGTAAAATGTCGAATTATACAAAGTTTGGCTGTTACAGTACATTTACGATGTTGTATTAATGAGGGTGGAAAGTGAAGGGAAACCCGCATAGATTTGTGTACACATTTATTCACAGATTTTGACAGTGTGTTCCTCTTTGCTATAGGCTAAAGAAAATTTTCAAAGTGGCCGCCATGTGTCTGCAACACACTGTATTCCTGTACTCAAGATGTGTGGAAAATTTGCCTCGGAAATCTACGCGGGTCTCCCTTCGCTTTCCACCCTCATTAACCCTCTCCGACATATGACGCGATTTTGAGCCTGTTAGGGATACTTTAAAGCAATTGTTACCATCAGGGGTATTTAAAAACATTTAGTTTAGTTACTTCAACCTCTGCAGTTGTCTTTGAGTTAGCTTTTTTTTTTTTTTTTTTTTAAGAGACTATGAACGGAGGAAGGAAAAACACAGATAAAACAAAAAGGTCCATGTGCCTAAAGGCATCCTCCATTCATAAAATGTTTGTAACAACTGGATTTAAACATTTGTAGATTGTAAGTTTGTGGAAAGCAATTCGAGGGAAGTGAATTCCAAAGAGTAGTAGCTCTGGGGATAAATGAATTCTGATAAGCAGAAGTTCTGCATTGTGGAGGAGAAAGTGTAAATTCATGGGCGCTCTCAGCTGCCCTAGTTCTACGGGGAAAGATGTGGAGAGGCGGCACAATTGAAGCAAGTTCCTCGGAACAATTGCTGTGAAAATATCTGTAGAATAATGCAAGGGATGCAACGTTTCTTCGTATGGCTAATGTAGGAAGGTCCTGTGTGATTGCAGGGTTATTGATTAATCTAATAGCTTTATTTTGAATTTTGTCCAACTGCCTCAATGCAACCACTCCACTTCCACCCCACAGAGGTGAACAGTAATCCATCTGAGAACGCACATGACTTTTATATATTACGGCCAACTGCTCGTCAGTGAAGAATTCTCGAACTCTGTACAGGAGTCCCAGTTTTTTTAGAGGCATTCTTAGCAATGCTTCCAACATAATGTGTCCAGCTCAAGTTAGTAGTTAATGTTACACCGAGAATGTCAATACTAGGGGAAGTGGGAATATTTACATCATTAACAAATATATGGGAGTCAGTGAGATTCTGTCGGTTAGAAAATTGAATGTACTTGGTTTTCTGTGCATTAAAGGAAACTAGATTCTCTTGTCCCCATTCATTAATTCTAGAAAGGTCCTGGTTCAGAGAAATTGCAGTGTTTATTTTTGAATTTATAAGATCGGGTTGGGTGAAAAAATTGGTAAATGTGAAGGAACTGTGGAGTGTTGAGTCATCTGCGTAGGAATGTATTGGATTATGAGTGGTAGATATGAGATCATTGATATGAATGAGGAACAGAGTTGGGGCCAAAACTGATCCCTGGGGAACACCAGCATTTATTGAGTGAAATTGAGAATAAAGGCCATCTACCATTACACTATTTTTCTGTTATGAAGATAAGAAGAAATTGGTGGAACTAATGATGCAAGGCCCTAGTGTGACATCTTCGACAATAAGGATTGATGCCAGACTCTATCAAATGCCTTTGATATATCCAGTGCTATTGTATGTGTTTCACCATGTTGGTCTGTAGCTTGGTTGATTTGATGCGTAAGAAGGCAAAGAATGTCTGCAGTTGATCGACATCGTCTAAAACCATATTGCCTATCACTGATTAATTTATTATTCTCCAGATGCTTAATTATGTGATTATTTAATATAATTTCAAAGACTTTGCCAAGAGTGGAAGTTATAGCTATTGGTCTGTAGTTTGATGGATCTGAAGAGGCACATTTTTTAGGAACTGGATGGATGTTTGCTTCTTTCCAGGGTACTGGGAAGCATGAGGTATGAGTACACAGACGGAAAAAATTTGCCAATACAGGAGCGAGCACCAAGGAGCAATTCTTAAGTACTATTGGAGGAATTTCATCTGGAACCTTATCTACTGAGAGATTCTGCAAAATAGTTTTGACATGTCTGATGTGGATCTTAAGTGAGGGAATTTCAGGCGAATTAAAATTAAGTACAGGGACATCTTGATTTATTTCATCTAAGGTTGAGTTGGTGGAGAAAATATACGCAAGAAGGTTAGCTTTACCTCGTGGGTCACTTACAAGATTGCCAGTCGGAGATTTTAATGGTGGAATGGATGAAGCAGTAGTGAAGTTGGATTTGAATGAGTTAAGAGTAGACCAAAATATTTTGTTATCATTTGGGTTATTTAGAAGTTTATTTGCCTGCTTGTGGAGAAAGTTTGATTTAGTTAGGTTTAATACAGTTTTGGCATGATTTCTGATGTTTCTAAATTAATTAAAGGCTTCATGTATTTTTGATCTTGTGTATGAATTGTAGGCTATTGCTTTTTGTTCAGTTACTCTAGCACAATTATGGTCAAACCATCTAGGTGAATTAGATCGTTAACTATGGAAATTCACTACTTGATTATGGACTCACATGGTCTCAGGCATCACCAATCATGCTTTACTTACTGTACTTGTTTTTTTTTGTTTTTTTTCATGGAATTTCAAGTGGGTATTAAAAGAGCAGAGTCATTGGCAACCCTTATTTTGATTTTTGCAAGGCCGTAGTGTGACATCTTCGACAATAAGGATTGATGCCAGACTCTATCAAATGCCTTTGTTATATCCAGTGCTATTGTATGTGTTTCACCATGTTGAGCTGTGGGCAGAAAACTAATTTTGGAGAGGTAATTATAAGAGTGAGAGAACTCTCTTTCGTATTGCTAATCTGGCAACCTCTGCGTCATATGTGCGTGAAAGGGTTAATACAACATCGTAAATGTACTGTAACAGCCAAACTATGTTTAATTCGACATTTTACCATAGATACGTTGTTTAAAATTACCCAAGGAGGTCGTCCTCCAATTTAATGCATGCAATCCTGAATCACCCTCTATATACCGTATAATTATACTATATATACAATATATATATATATATATATATATATATATATATATATATATATATACTGTATATATATATATATATATATATATATATATATATATATATATATATATATATATATATATATATATATATATATATATATATATACAGTATATATATATATTTATTTATATATTTACTTAAATTAGTTAGATAGTGTTTTACTTGTTCCTTTTAGCTGCATTTTCTTACTTTATGTTTTTCTCCCATGCAATATTTTTGTTCTAATTTATAGAAATCATCTGTTCTGATATGCTTTGTTTTTCCATGTTGTTTATATATAAGTTGGTACTACATTCTGGTTCATGAGCTTTACTGGCCACCTTCCGGTATTTATGAATTTAGTTATATAAATTGCAATCATTGGGGTTAAGGAAGGTGGGGTAGTTTGTTCCCTAGATCTCCATCAAGCTTAAAAAATACCCCCAGGACCTCTCTTCGAAAATTTGTTTTGCATTTTTCTATAGATAAATGCCCCGACCAAAGGCCGATTTCGCCTAAATTGCAGGCTCGCTATCGCTTGCCAGGTAAAAATCAACACCTAAATGGCAAGAAAGATCGTGCAATCGCCAAAGTAATGACGCGAACGTCTTAAAATCACCAACATTAATGGAGCTAAGCATTATATAAATGAGTGTCTTGAAAAAAAGAAACTTCCCCTTAAGTACAGTACCCTTTCTAATACATTCCTTATCCAATACCCTGCTCCTAATAAGTAAGCCAAAACTCTTCAATATTAGCCTTTATAACTCACAAACAACTAGAATCATCAAGTTAATATTTCTGGCATTTGGGAAGGGTCAGCCAGGGAATAAGTGTGAAAATTTACAGCCCGTTTTTTTGTTTGCCCTTTTTTAGTTACACAGGTTAGTGTGCGTGATTTCTGGCCTACCTATTTGGAGCAGGGTATAGTGGCCCTTCTGTCATTCTTCCTTGCCTTAACCCTTTGACGGGTAATCTAATCATGACGAGTTTTAGAAGTTTCTTCTGACTTTTATTAGACGATATTACACACTTATATTAAACTTTTGTCGTTGCTAGTACATTTTCCATTCCCCCACTCTCCCCGTCTTTCTCCAGTGTCCTTCTCTGCCCCTACCTTGTCCCAGTTATACCTTCCCCTTCCCTGACCTTCCTAAGTGTCTCCCTCTATGCTCTTCCCTTCCACTTGTACCCATTCCTATTTATCTCCTGTATTCCTTCCTTACCCTCCTCTACTTCTTCCTTAACCCTCCATACCCTCCTCTACTTCTTCCTTAACCATCCATGTGCCTTCTTTTCTTTCCAGTATTCCTTCCTTACAATCTTCCACTTCTTCCTTAACCATCCATGTGCCTTCTTTTCTTTCCAGTATTCCTTCCTTACCCTCCTCTACTTCTTCCTTAACCATCCATGTCCCTCCTTTTCTTTCCTGTGTTCCCTCCTTACCCTCCTCTACTTCTTCCTTAACCATCCATGTCCCTCCTTTTCTTTCCTGTGTTCCCTCCTTACCCTCCTCTACTTCTTCCTTAACCATCCATGTCCCTCCTTTTCTTTCCTGTGTTCCCTCCTTACCCTCCTCTACTTCTTCCTTAACCATCCATGTCCCTCCTTTTCTTTCCTGTGTTCCCTCCTTACCCTCCTCTACTTCTTCCTTAACTAGCTATGTACCCTCCTTTTCTTTCCTGTGTTCCCTCCTTACCCTCCTCTACTTCTTCCTTAACTAGCTATGTACCCTTCTTTCGCTTCCCTACTTCTTCCTTAATCTTCTGTGACCCTTTCATGACCTCCTATTTTTATCTTGTGACCCCTTGTGTGACCCTTATAAATTCGTGTTGGTATTCTTGGGTTGAAGGGCACTTGGAGCGACCCCTCAAGTTCACCTGCTCCAGCCCTATGATATCTGCTACAAGAGGTTGTAAGGAGTATACTATTGTTGGTAAGGTTGATTTACTTACTCGTGTTGTATTTAAACCCTTCCCTTACCCCTCCTGTACGCACTCTTTATAGTATGTCCTCTTCTTGCCTTCTGTTGTCCCCCTGTACCCTGCTATGCTCTCTCCTTACCTTCGTATATCCCCTCCTTACACTCTATGCCCTCCTATATCCTCTCCTGTGCTCCCTCCTTGTTCCCCATAAGCTCCCTCCTTGCTCTCATAACCCCTCCCCCCTCCTCATCTCCCTGGTGCTGCAAGTAGAGCACAGAGACTGGTCTGGCTGATTGAGTGTACCAGTTTTTATCCCTCTGCCTGACCCCTAGCTAGCCCACCTCACCTGTTGTACCCCCCCCCCCCCCCTCTTGCCCTCCTCCCTTCCTGACCCTTAACCGGTCTATCTTAGATGTTGCATCCCCCTGCCTCCGCCCTGCCAGACCCTACTTTCCCCTGCCTCCAACCTTAAAGACCCTACCTCCCTCTGACCCCTAATACAGCCTACCTTACCTGGCGTACCCACCCCCCTCCCCCCTTCCCTGACCCCTAACCATTTTACCTTACCTGTTGCATCCCCTGCCTTCCCCCTTCCGACCCTACTTCCCCTTGGACCCTGGCACAGCTTACCTTACCTATTGCATCCCCCTCCCTCTTCCCTTCCAGACTCTACTCCTCTCTGACCCCCAGCACACCCTCTCTTACCTATTGCATCCCCCTGCCTCCACCCTTCCAGACCCTACTTCCACCTGACCCCCAGCACAGCCTACCTTACCTATTGCATCCCCCTCCCTCCACCCTTCCAGACTCTACTCCCCCCTGACCCCCAGCACAGCCTACCTTACCTATTGCATCCCCCTGCCTCCACCCTTCCAGACTCTACTCCCCCCTGACCCCCAGCACAGCCTACCTTACCTATTGCATCCCCCTGCCTCCACCCTTCCAGACCCTACTTCCACCTGACCCTAGCACACCCTCCCTTACCTGTAGTATCCCCCTGCCTCCCGCCTCCCCCTGATTACTAGCTAACTCACCTATTGTACCCTCCTACCCTTTTCCCTCTTCTCCCTCACCCCCTGACTCTTAGCTAGACCCCCTCACCTGCTGTATCCTCCTTCCTACAGACCCCTCCCTCCCTCCCTCTGACCATTAGCTACCCTACCTCACCTACTGTACTCCTCTGCCCTCATTCGACCCTGCTACCACCTGCCCCCCCACCCCCTCCCTGATCCTGCCTCCCCCTGACCCCTAGCTACCCTAACTCTTCTACTGTACCCCCCTTCCTCCATCTCTCCGCCTCCCCCTGACCCCTAGCTAGCCTTTCTCATCAATTGTATCCCCCTCCCTCCCCCTGACCCCTAGCTAGCCTAACTCATCTATGGTATCCCCCTTCCCTCCCTGACCCTGCTTCCCCCTGACCCCTAGCTAGCCTCTCTCATCCACTGTACCCCCCCTGCCCCCCCCCCCCGCCCCTGACCCCTAGTTACTCTACCTCGCCCCCTTGTGCTCCCTTGCCTCCCTTTCACTGACCCCTACCTGCCTGCCCCTGACCCCCAGCTACCTCTCTCCACTCCCTGACCTAAGTTCCCCTTGACCCTACCTCCCATTGACCCCTAATTTAGCCTTTTGTATCCAATTCCTCCACGCCATTACACCTGCCTGAGTAACCTGCTCTCCTCCTCTCTTGATTTGACCTCAACTCCTTTATACTGTAGAGACAAGCAACTTGACAGACAGGTATACAGATGGAGACAAATACACAATCAAGCTACTAACCCCCCCACCACCCTTCCCCTCACACACACACACACACACACACACCTGCTGCCCTCTGACCTTATACATCCCTTGCTACTTTTAAGTCTTTTTTTTTCCGTCAAGATAAGGACGGCTTGAAAGGATATTTAGTCTTCCATTCCTGTTTATTTTTTCCTGTTGGGGAAAGGTGGGTTAGTTATTCCCTTCTTACTGTTTCCTTATGTTACGGCTGTAAGTAGGCTTTCTGAAAGAAAACAAAACTTCATACATAAATAAATAACTGTACAATTATTTATGCTATATACAAAACGGTGAGTTGGCTAGTACTACCCACCCGATAATTTAGTTTGTGTGGTTCACTCAATGAATAAATTGCCTAAGCATCATAATTTCCCTTTCAGTTACTTTACAAATGTACAGAAGTGTACAAATCCATTGCAATGGCTAAACGTTTCCTTATATATGTTTAATGTTAACTTTCTGATCATGGTCCTGAAGTAGAGAAGGCTGCTGACTAATTATAGTTATATCCCCCGGAATAATGGCCTACATAGCATTTAAAGGCATCCGTAATTGGGGGTAGTTTATTGTCTGCCATGTTTGTATATATTCCGGCTGTTTGTATTGAACATATAGTAGAGGAGGTGCTTTGTATTGGTGCTGCTGTTGTTGTTATAAGAGTATTATTTATGTCTACAGGCCTTACTGTACAACTAAGATACACTGTGTATATATACTGTATATATATATATATATATATATATATATATATATATATATATATATATAAACAGTATATATATACAGTATATATATATATATATATATATATATATAGAGAGAGAGAGAGAGAGAGAGAGAGAGAGAGAAATTTACCGAGCACGTACTCGCGAACAACATCAAGCTTCTCTGTAACTGATGTCCAGGAGATATACAATAATAATTACTTATAACGTTTATGTTATATCTAAGGCCAAATATTGTATACGTCATAGATTATAAAGTTTTGATAGGCCTCGACTTACCTTTTGTGGTGTGTAATTATATGTTGATATTAGGATAAATTATATACTAATTATATGTTGATATTAGGATAAATTATATACTAATTATATGTTGATATTAGGATAAATTATATACTAATTATATGTTGATATTAGGATAAATTATATACTAATTAGTTTGTTTTTTTATATATATATATATATTTTTTTTTTTTTTTTTTTAGTTTCCGTATTAGAACTCTATCAAGCTTAAAGTAAATAATCTCAAAATTCCCTTTCGATATAATGCCCCAGCCGAAGGCACTATTACTCGCCAGAAGAAAATAATGGTAACTAAATGGCATTAAAGGTTCTATAATCGCCAAACGAATGGGATGAACGTTTTAAATGTCAAAACTAATAGGGTTAAACATGAGGGAGAAGGAGGTCCAGCCCCCCCCCCTCCCTAGCTTCACTATCTGCTGTAAACCCAGCCTTTGTGTATGTACTGTACGCCGAGGCATCAATAACGGGACGGCTTGGGTTTATCTGGACCCCCTTCTCCCTCATGCTTAGCACCATTAGTTTTGAAACTTGAGGACGTTACCCCCATTAGTTTGGCAATTTTAAGACCTTTCGCCCCACTTCTTTGCCAATATTTAGATGTTTTAGTCAGTTAGGTGTTGATTTCTTCCTGGCGAGCAAAAAGCAAGCCTGTAATTTATGAGGAATCGGCTTTCTGTGATTTTTTTTTTTTTTTTTTTTTTTTTAAAGCTTGATAGAGGTTTAGGGAGCAAAGTTTCTCCCCTCCACCCACTCCTCCTTAACAATATTGCATAATTACTCATTTTCTTATACAATAGTTAAACATGAAAAACAAATATTATATGAATACATGATTTGCTTTAAATCCCATTGATACTTTTTGTATGATAAACCCGATACTACGATTGCATCCAGGTTAGGAAGGATCCATGTGAATGGTACACACAATTATACGATTATATCCAGGTTAGGAAGGATCTTTATGTATGGTACACACAATATTACGATTATATCCAGGTTAGGAAGGATCTTTATGTATGGTACACACAATATTACGATTATATCCAGGTTAGGAAGGATCTTTATGTATGGTACACACAATATTACGATTATATCCAGGTTAGGAAGGACCTCTTTGAGTCAAGAAAGGTGATAACTTATAGTGTTCTTTTTTTACAGGTATGTGGTCCAGTTACGTGAGGAGCAAGAAGGTAGGTAATGGAGGTAAACTTTCCGAAAAACAGCCAAAGTATTAACTCTTACTCTGTTAAATTAAGTTCCATATTTAATTGTTTATTATCACAAGGTAGACAGCATTATTGTCATCATATTATCTCAATTCGAACTGGTACGGAGATAAGTAACCTTCGTTAGTATTTTAGTTTACTTTGTTATGCTGGCGAGATATTGGTGGCTAGATCCCATCTTAATTATTTAACTAATGCAGCGTGTTTATAGCCAAATATAATGTTAATTACGAAAACATGGCAATAATATGACGCAGGGGCTTAATTGTTTATTTTTTCCTATTACTTATAACAAACAAAAAATAGTAAAGGAGTCATATTTCCGCAAAGTTAAACAAAATCAAGTAGCTTGGTTCAAGTCATGTGGGCCAGATGGCTTTATCTTCAGAGTCGTGGGAGAGCAGTGCGCGATCAAGTGCCACCTTGATATAAATAATAATTTAAACCCTGAAGGCTGGACGCTCGCCATTAAGTGTCCTCAAAATTATTGGCCAATTTGCTTACCATCTATCATAGTAAAACTGATAGAAGGTACACTAATTATTATATTATTATTTTTATTTTTTTTTTTTTATTTTTTTTTTAAGAGACAATGAAAGGAGGAAGGAAAAACACAGATAAAACAAAAAGGTCCATGTGCCTAAAGGCATCCTCCATTCATAAAATGTTTGTAACAACTGGATTTAAACATTTGTAGATTGTAAGTTTGTGGAAAGCAATTCGAGGGAAGTGAATTCCAAAGAGTAGTAGCTCTGGGGATAAATGAATTCTGATAAGCAGAAGTTCTGCATTGTGGAGGAGAAAGTGTAAATTCATGGGCGCTCTCAGCTGCCCTAGTTCTACGGGGAAAGATGTGGAGAGGCGGCACAATTGAAGCAAGTTCCTCGGAACAATTGCTGTGAAAATATCTGTAGAATAATGCAAGGGATGCAACGTTTCTTCGTATGGCTAATGTAGGAAGGTCCTGTGTGATTGCAGGGTTATTGATTAATCTAATAGCTTTATTTTGAATTTTGTCCAACTGCCTCAATGCAACCACTCCACTTCCACCCCACAGAGGTGAACAGTAATCCATCTGAGAACGCACATGACTTTTATATATTACGGCCAACTGCTCGTCAGTGAAGAATTCTCGAACTCTGTACAGGAGTCCCAGTTTTTTAGAGGCATTCTTAGCAATGCTTCCAACATAATGTGTCCAGCTCAAGTTAGTAGTTAATGTTACACCGAGAATGTCAATACTAGGGGAAGTGGGAATATTTACATCATTAACAAATATATGGGAGTCAGTGAGATTCTGTCGGTTAGAAAATTGAATGTACTTGGTTTTCTGTGCATTAAAGGAAACTAGATTCTCTTGTCCCCATTCATTAATTCTAGAAAGGTCCTGGTTCAGAGAAATTGCAGTGTTTATTTTTGAATTTATAAGATCGGGTTGGGTGAAAAAATTGGTAAATGTGAAGGAACTGTGGAGTGTTGAGTCATCTGCGTAGGAATGTATTGGATTATGAGTGGTAGATATGAGATCATTGATATGAATGAGGAACAGAGTTGGGGCCAAAACTGATCCCTGGGGAACACCAGCATTTATTGAGTGAAATTGAGAATAAAGGCCATCTACCATTACACTTATTTTTCTGTTATGAAGATAAGAAGAAATTGGTGGAACTAATGATGCAAGGCCCTAGTGTGACATCTTCGACAATAAGGATTGATGCCAGACTCTATCAAATGCCTTTGATATATCCAGTGCTATTGTATGTGTTTCACCATGTTGGTCTGTAGCTTGGTTGATTTGATGCGTAAGAAGGCAAAGAATGTCTGCAGTTGATCGACATCGTCTAAAACCATATTGCCTATCACTGATTAATTTATTATTCTCCAGATGCTTAATTATGTGATTATTTAATATAATTTCAAAGACTTTGCCAAGAGTGGAAGTTATAGCTATTGGTCTGTAGTTTGATGGATCTGAAGAGGCACATTTTTTAGGAACTGGATGGATGTTTGCTTCTTTCCAGGGTACTGGGAAGCATGAGGTATGAGTACACAGACGGAAAAAAATTGCCAATACAGGAGCGAGCACCAAGGAGCAATTCTTAAGTACTATTGGAGGAATTTCATCTGGAACCTTATCTACTGAGAGATTCTGCAAAATAGTTTTGACATGTCTGGTGTGGATCTTAAGTGAGGGAATTTCAGGCGAATTAAAATTAAGTACAGGGACATCTTGATTTATTTCATCTAAGGTTGAGTTGGTGGAGAAAATATACGCAAGAAGGTTCGCTTTACCTCGTGGGTCACTTACAAGATTGCCAGTCGAAGATTTTAATGGTGGAATGGATGAAGCAGTAGTGAAGTTGGATTTGAATGAGTTAAGAGTAGACCAAAATATTTTGTTATCATTTGGGTTATTTAGAAGTTTATTTGCCTGCTTGTGGAGAAAGTTTGATTTAGTTAGGTTTAATACAGTTTTGGCATGATTTCTGATGTTTCTAAATTAATTAAAGGCTTCATGTATTTTTGATCTTGTGTATGAATTGTAGGCTATTGCTTTTTGTTCAGTTACTCTAGCACAATTATGGTCAAACCATTTAGGTGAATTAGATCGTTAACTATGGAAATTCACTACTTGATTATGGACTCACATGGTCTCAGGCATCACCAATCATGCTTTACTTATTGTACTTGTTTTTTTGTTTTGTTTTTTTCATGGAATTTCAAGTGGGTATTAAAAGAGCAGAGTCATTGGCAACCCTTATTTTGATTTTCAAAAATCCTTTAACCCATACAGTACCGGCGACATCCTTTTAATTATATTCTAACAATGATTAGACGATTCTATTCACCTCAGGAAGGACCTCTAGCAATAATAGGGCTTCAAACTATCTCATTCAACTCTTTTGACTACCACATATCCTTCCTAAGCTACATCATACCGTCTAAATAGAGCTAGAATAAAATATAACATACGTCGCTGGTACTCAAAGGGTTAATATTATAGATTGATGTCCTGTTTGAGCGCACTTCTGTAAACATCAGTGTGGACATAACTAACTGGATGGGTATTGATGTCCTGTTTGAGCGCACTTCTGTAAACATCAGTGTGGACATAACTAACTGGATGGGTATTGATGTCCTGTTTGAGCGCACTTCTGTAAACATCAGTGTGGACATAACTAACTGGATGGGTATTTTGGCTAACGGCGTAGAAAGCAACGAGTTGTATTATGTGGTGTTTCTTCTGAATGGATTCCTGTCACTTATGGAGTTCTACAAGGATGTTGTTTCTAGTCTATGGATGTTTCTCATATTGGTCAAGGACATCGATATCTCCACGTTTTCAAATGACAAATTATGCAACTTTATATTGAATGGGTCTGACTGACGGATGGTTGCTTTTTCTGGACCCCCCTCCATCATGCTTAGCCCCATTAGTTTTGAGAGTTTATTACGGTCGTCCCATTAGTTTAGTGATTGTATTATCTTTCGCCCCATTTCGATGCCAATTTTAGGACCTTTCGTGTCGATTTTGTCCTGGCGAGCAACAGCTAACCTGTAATTTTGAGAGGAGCCTGGTACTGCATGGAACCGGCCGGGACATTTTTCTACCGAAAAATTTATAAAATTATCTTGAAGGAGGGTCTAGGGGGTGATTTTTAAGTTTGATGAAGGTCTAGCGAGGAAAGTAGAAAATTAATGAATATATAAATGAATAGAAATGCAAATAACACTATACAGTACCCCCATAAAGCCAAAGGAAAGTGACGGAAGCAGACTCCGGATGCCGCATAGAGTGCAGGGAGAACATTACTATACCAAGTGCTGATAAAAAAGCTGTAATACAGTTCCCAGTATTAACCCTCCCCCACCTCCATCCCTCGCCCCACTCACGCCAGAGGATACAATTGAGACGGGTAGGGGGGACTTGAGGGGAGATGGGGCGTTTTTCTAGATCCCCTTCTCCCTCATGTTTAGCCCCATCAGTTTTCAGATATTAAGATGTTTGCCCCATTAGTGTGTCGATTTTAAGACCTTCCGCCCCATTTTCTTGTCAATATTAAGACCTTTCGTGCTATTTAGATGTAGATTGTTTTCCTAGCGAACGATAGTGAACCTGTTATTTTGGAAAAAACGGCCTCCGGCCGGGAAATTTTTCTACCGAAAAATGTACAATGTAATCTAGAAGGGGGATCGAATGGATGTTTTTTTAAGTTTGATGGAGGTCTAAGGAGGAAACTAGACAAATAATTAATAAATGACAAAATCGACCAAAAAGTGAGCCATCCCCCTTGAGCACGGAAGAAGAAATTGGTGTGTAATTCCCACCATCACCTGTGCTTGTCTAAAACGTAATCTTTATAGCGTGATTCACATCTTGGCCCACATGTTGATAAGGAATGGTGTGGCCTGGATATGCCACACGTTATAGATGGAGAGGCTTCGGGTGCTTTCTAATGCCTGCGATGATGCCTTTTACTTCTACTGCTAACAAGGTGGACCAAAGATTGAGGAAGCGAGTGTGTCATCCTGAAAGAGAGAACTCGATATTAGACGGATTATACCTTCAAAATATATCTGCTCCTTTCGTTCAACCAGCCGAAGGGATCAACTTTAAAAAGGCTTAAGATTATTACCGGAATGTTGTCCAATGCTTTTTACAATCAAGGTAATGGCAATTATGAATTTGTTTCAGCATTTGTGTCTAAGCGCATGCAAATATTTGCCATAACTGGATAACGAGTCTGTAAGATGACGTTGGCCATTCAGTAGTGTTGTATAATGTATATACAGTAGGCCTATATATGCGAATTTTATGTTTGATCACTGACAATTGCCTTTCGTTACTAATAACCAGGACTTTATATATATATATATATATATATATATATATATATATATATATATATATATATATATATATATATATATATATACTGTACCGGTATATATAATGTAGCTTAGACCCACGCTGGTATCTAATTCACTAGTATAATCTGGGTGTATGACACGAGCCGTGTGGGACACCCAGGGGGAGGGGGGGGGGGGCAGAGCAGTGAAAGTATACCAACACAAAGAGGGAAAGTCGGGAAGGAAGAGAGAGAGAGAGATAAGGAGAGTAAAAGTTAACTATTAATAACAGACCTTACGGACATTTTGTTGTCAATGTTAAAACATTTCTTGCCATTTAGGTATCGATTTTTTTCCTAGCGAGCGATAGTGATCCTGTAACATACTGTAGGTCTATTGTTATAGTTGACTTTTACTTTTCTTAAGTTAGACTAGACCTCCACCAAACTTAGAAAAATATCCCCACGACCGCCCTTCGAGATCAATGTGTTCATAAATGCTGCTTTAAACTTTGTGTGTCCAGACATTTTGACCCAAATGCACCATGAATTTGCTTCTATGTCACTCTTTTGGCTCTAGGGGAAACACTCGTTACAGGCAGCCTACCTTTTGTCTCCTTCATACTCAATGAAAAATTAGATACTGTGTGCAATGTAATTGCCAGAGGCCTTTCGCTAGCTTCAGAAAATTGTCTAATACCAGCCAGAGTAAAATTAATGTGTCGTGACCCATACTGAAAGGGTTAAACTTGCAAGGTTGCGCTTGGCCACATTGAGCTGGATAATTCTACTTGGAGCTGAATGACGGATGGTGCTGTGTATTATATTGTGGGTTTTATTTGCAACTCTAAGATGTTATTCGGACAATGCAGCCCCATTTGTTACTCGGTTCAAGCTAAATCAGATCTAGTGCCAAGTTCCTAATAAAATATCCTGTATCATGATTTGTGTACCGCATCATCTTAACCGTCTTGAGTATTTCTCTCCATTCCACATGATACCATTTTTGGTTTATTGACAGTTTTCTTAAAAAAAAAAAAAAATGCCACTCATCTCTTTCTTTCATCTGTCACTATACTGATTCTGTGTATCTATGTACTGTGTCGATATTATTTTGTCTACTGTATAATTATATCTACTCTATTTTTCTTTCATCTTTACCTATCTACTGTATCATTAGGCAAGCAAAACTCTTCATTATATACGTCACACACCCCAACTCTATGATCTCTCTCTCTCTCTCTTACCCACACACTAATACCCACACCCACACCCACCTACACAAACCCACATCCACATACCCACCCACACACACACACACACACACACACACACACACACACACATAAATGTAGATCCGAGCAGAACCAATAATTTGAATAAAGAGCGTTCCGTGAATTCCAAATCCAAAACTTTGAATGTTTTCTATGCAAACGCTCGTAGCATACGCAATAAATTTTCAGATTTAGAGGAACTAGTGTTTACTGAAAATTACGATGTTATTGGCATAACAGAATCTTGGCTCAATACAGAAGACAGAGCCTTTTTAGCAGAGTATTCACTTCCCGGTTATGTAATGTTTGAGAAAAGCCGAATTAATAGAAATGGAGGTGGAGTTTTATTTGTTATCAAAGAAAGTCTTAACCCGACCCTCTTGTCAAAACCTCAAATTGTGAATGTCGACACATCCTTTGTGCTAATAAAGAATAATAAAGGTACACAAATAATACTTGCACTAATATACAGACCTCCAGCTCAATCAGAGCAAACTGACCGAGAAATGTAATAGCAAATTGCAGACTTAAGTAACTCGCAAGATACCGTATTTTTTGGCGACTTCAATTTATCTATGGCCAAGTAGGGAGATAGTATTACTTCACACTCTGGACAAGACCTGTATGCAAACTTGCAAGAGAGTTCGCTATATCAATTTGTTAGATCTCCAACCCGTGGAAATAATGTCCTTGACCTTGTACTTTCAACAAAAGAAGAATTGATAGAGAATTTGAATGTCGGTGATGAATTAATTAACAGCGACCATCGTACGATAACTTTCAGTTTAAAGTTTACTAGTAACGAACCAAATAGCAGCATCGAGAAAGTCCCTAATTTCAAGCAAGCAAACTTTAGTAAACTTAGAGCAATGTTTAAAGAAACTGACTGGATCCTTTTAATCAACAATAACGACATAAATACATGTTGGGAATCATTCGCAAACACTTACCTAAAAGCAGTGCAAGACTGCATACTATCGAAAATACGGCGTACAGGGCATAATGATAAGCCCAAATGGTGGAATAAATATATTTCAGACTGTCTGCTTGCTAAAAAGTTTACTAATGATAGATTAAAATCCTCACAAAATTACGAAGAACGGGTGAAATTTGTAGAACTATGACGCAAAGCCAAAAGGTTAATTAAGCAAAGTAAAAAGACCCTGGAGTTACATGTTGCGAATCAAAGTAAAACAAACCCAAAACAATTCTATAGTTATATCAGAAAGAAGAGAGTAGTTACTTCAACTGTTGGACCGTTAGCCGATGAAAATGGAGAATATACCAAAGACGAAGTACAAATGAGTAATGCCTTCAATACCTTCTTTGCATCAGTTTTTACAACAGAAGACCTCATTGATATCCCTACAACATCGCCGATTCAGATAGATAATTCTGATGTTCTAAGCAATATCACCATTACAGAGAGAGAAGACTTAGTATTGAAATGTATAGATAAACTCAAGGTAAATAAAACGCCCGGACCTGATACAATCTCACCTAGAGTTCTAAAGGAAGCTAAGGATGAGCTCTCCAAACCACTGACATTGCTATTCAATAAATCCTTGCAGTCTGGAACTATGCCTGATCAGTGGAAGCTAGCTAACGTAACACCGATTTTTAAAAAAGGCAGCAAATCCCTACCCAGTAGCTATCGTCCAATTAGCTTAACCTCAGTTGTATGTAAAATGCTAGAAACGCTCATAAGAGACAGACTCGTAAATCACTTAGGGGAAAATAACATACTTAAAGATACTCAACACGGCTTTCGTAGCAAACGTTCCGGTTTAACAAACCTCTTAGACTTCTTTCACGATATCCTCAACCTCTATGATGAGAGTAAAGCTGTAGATACTATATACCTTGATTTTCAAAAGGCCTTTGACAAAGTTCCCCACAAACGTTTACTGCTAAAACTAAAAGCGCATGGAATACAAGACGTTGTGTTGAAATGGATAGAAAATTGGCTCCGCGACAGAAAGCAAAGAGTAGTCATAAACGGTAAGGCATCTAAATGGACCAATGTAAGTAGCGGGGTACCCCAGGGATCGGTACTAGGACCAATTATCTTTTAAATTTACATCAACGACATAGATGAGGGTCTCACCTGTACAATCTCAAAATTTGCTGACGATACAAAAATTGCAAATAGCGTACTCTCAAAAGAACAAGTTGACGATATGCAACACAATCTAGATAAGTTGTCACGTTGGGCCCAAATTTGGCAAATGAGTTTCAATGCGGATAAATGTAAAGTACTACATATCGGATACCAAAATGAGAAAGCAAACTATTCGATGAATGGCACTCAGCTTAAAAATGTAAACAGAGAAACCGATCTGGGAGTAACAATATCGAGTAACCTAAAACCGAGTCAACAATGTTCAGAAGTTGTTAAGAAAGCAAACAAAATAATTGGCTTTATAGGCAGGTCATTTGAGCATAAATCCAAAGAAGTTATCCTAACCCTTTACAATTCCTTAGTTCACCCTCTTCTGGAATACTGCGTTCAATCTTGGTGCCCTTATTACCAAAAAGATATAGACAAGCTAGAACAAGTTCAACGTAGAGTTACCAAAATGATACCTAGCCTAAAGAACAAACCATACGAGGAGCGTCTTAGAGAATTAAATCCATTTCCTTTAACCCAGTGCAGATTAAGAGGCGACTTAATTCAAGTGTTCAAAATCATCAAAGGCATCGACAATATGAACTGTAGTAAATACTTCATCACTATCGACGAATCTAATTACACGCAGGGAAACTGTTGGAAAATTATCGGTAAATCATTTAACTCGCACGAATCTAAGAATTCCTTCTTCAATCGAGTTGTCAACTTGTGGAATGGGCTTCCCCGAGACGTTATAGACTGCAGCACCGTTGATTCATTTAAACTTTGCCTAGACAAATATCTTGCATCAAACCCGCGACTGACTGAGTTTGTAAATGAATCACTTTATTTTATCCCCCCCTCAGTTACTAACCCATCTGTCCGCTACTAACATCTTAATCCTGCCACGGACATTAGTTCCAGGGCAGTAGTTCCCTTTCCAATGTTCCCTTACCAACTGTAAACCACTGTTTGGACAATTGATTCTCCGTGTTTTGGAGGACAATCAACCTAGATTTCCTTTGTACTCCTTTGTACACACAGGAACCGTAAGTCAGCACCCCCACTAGGAACAACAACCATTACCTCTTCAACCCTCATCTCTAATCACCCTCAGATTACAAGTCGCTCGCAGGGAACTAGTCTGCTATCTTTTATTTACCACATCCACACTTTTGTCTACCCCACCTCACTGTCTAGAGTAATTTATGAAGTCGTATTTTAGCTTGAGTTTTCTCTCGCTTTTGTATTTGTAGTAGGTTTATGGCTATCCTTGTAAACCTTCAATCAGACGACAATTTATGTTTTTGTTGATGCTACAGCCAGGGGATTTTTACTTGATTTAGGCAGAACCTTTATGACTGAAAACAATATACTGTATATGATATTTAAATTTAGCCTCTGTGTTTTTCCTAAGTTAAATTTAATAATCTGAATAATCTGAATCTGAATGAAATATAAATTGGCGTAATCTAATTGAACATGATTTCACTTCATGGTTATAGAACATAATTCAATAATTCAGTATATAATTTAGTTCAGATTATTTTAGATGAGCAGTATGTCATCCTGGTTTTGACTTGTTACTAATGTGCTGGATGTTAGTAGGATAATACATTTACATATCTTACTGTGTAAACATGTGTGACAATAATCACACATAGTAAAACCGGCGTCACATGAGCAGTTTTCCGGCGTTTTTACTTACCAATATCGGATAATAGCTCGTGATTCTCGTAAAAAAAAAAAAAAAAAAAAAAAATCGGTTGATCAGCGCACTCCAGTTTTTAGTCAGCCCCTAGACAAGATGATGATCAAACATAAGTAAGATAATTGAAGGCTAATAATGGAAACAGCGATGAACAATGATAGTTAGAATCGACTACAGGCTAGAAAACACGAAAAAAAAAAAAAAAAAATGCCCTCGTCACATAGCATCGCTTTTTTTCTCTTGCTCTCCCTCTCTCTTTGGCTTGTATATCATTCAGCCCCATTCAGCCTACTGCTTTAAGACGTTTACCCCCATTCATGTGTCAATATTTTACTGGCGAGCGGTAGCGAGCCAGCATATATATATATATTTGCTTTGACAGCAAGCTATATTTGAACATTTTTCAATAGAAAAATGTCTCCGGCGAAGCCGGATTTCTCCATACGTCGTTGGCTCGCTATCGCTCGCCAGGAAGAAATCGACACCTGGATGGGGATAAACCTCTTAAAACAGTTGGCTTAATGGGGCCGAATGGATAAAAGCCAGGGAAAGAGAGAAAGGGAGAGAAAGATAAAACAAAAAAACAGTGACCCCCCTTAAGCAAATATATGAACTACTAAGGTGTTGGTCCACTATCCTACGGGAGCTACTGTATGTACGGTACGGTACGGTACGTGGTAAGGAAACTATTTATTTATATGCCTATGATACGTGGCATATACTGTACATCAATATATTTCTACTGTATCCATATGTCTAATATATATATATATATATATATATATATATATATATAGATAGATATAAAGAGAGTGAGAGAGGGTAATGGCTTCATTTTCCAGTTGCACATAATATATCTGTCTATGTATGTGCTGGGTGGGGGGAAGGGGAGGGGGGGGGGGGGAGGCTGTTTATGTGTTGTGGGTGTGTGGGTGTATGACTGTTTGTGTGTGGGTGGGTGGGTGTATGAGTGTTTGTGTGTGTGTGAGTGGATGCATGAATGTGTTTGTGTGGGTGGATAGGTGCATGAATGTGTGAGAGTGAGTGTGAGTGTGTGTGTGTGGCAAGGAAAGAGCACAATTCACGTAACCATTTGTCTGTGTACGAGGCAACATGTTTTCAGACTTTATATATTTGGAGTGTGTGATTGTGGTTTGAGAGTGGGTGAATGTGTTTGGTTTATCGATTACAGCCCCATGAATGACACTAACCACAGGCAAATCGTGAGAGCTGGGGGGAGAGAGAGAGAGAGAGAGTGAGAGTGAGTGAGAGAGAGAGAGAGAGAGAGAGAAAGGGGGGTGGGGGTGGATAGAGGGAATGTGCTATGATTATATTGCACCTACTCACTATCATCACACTCACTCTCATGCTCTCACTTTATCTCTCTCTCTCTCTCTCTCTCTCTCTCTCTCGCTCTCTCGCTCTCTCTCTCTCTCTCTCTCTCTCTCTCTCTCTCTCTCTCTCTCTCTCTCTCTCTCTCTCTCTCTCTCTCTCTCTCTCTCTGTCTCTCTTTCAATAGCAAGCGACTTCAAATCCGGCCAAAACAAAATTGAAGTACTAAATGCAAAGGAAATAACATAATTGAAGTACTAAATGCAAAGGAAATAACATAATTGAAGTACTAAATGCAAAGGAAATAACATAATTGAAGTACTAAATGCAAAGGAAATAACATAATTGAAGTACTAAATGCAAAGGAAATAACATAATTGAAGTACTAAATGCAAAGGAAATAACATAATTGAAGTACTAAATGCAAAGGAAATAACATAATTGAAGTACTAAATGCAAAGGAAATAACATAATTGAAGTACTAAATGCAAAGGAAATAACATAATTGAAGTACTAAATGCAAAGGAAATAACATAATTGAAGTACTAAATGCAAAGGAAATAACATAATTGAAGTACTAAATGCAAAGGAAATAACATAATTGAATTTACTGGGAGAATTTCGATTACTAGTTCAATTCGTACACGTTAATTCAATTAATTAATTCGTTGTTATTCACTTTATATTATACAGTTCTGGTCTTTATATAATATGAATGATATTGAAAAACTGTATACAGTACATATTAGGAGTAACTAATATGTATTCCAGAAGCAGAACTAAGCCATTACTTCAAGGTACAGGGTAATTACCTTGTTTTGGGGGATATTTTTACCTATCCCCCTGGAAGTTTATGTCCTTGAATAGCTCCCCCACCCCCTAATTTTATACTTGTGAACGGGGTTGTAACCAGAGTGTGTTTGTTGGAGGGTATTGTGGCCAGTGTGCAGCATCCTCACCAATCTATACAGCCTCTCCTAATGTCGGACGTTCAGAGCTGTCAAACCAGAAGGTGTCACCACAATTGTATTGTGGTGCTAACAGGTACAGTACAGTATTTTTGTTTTGTCTATGTGATTGAGGGAGGCAAAAGGCATAACTGCCTATAGCGAGTGCCTCCCCCATAGTTGAAAGAGTGACAGGGCCAAAATCAAGGGACGTTCGAGCCAAAATGCCTGGACACACGGAGTTTGAAGCAATTTAAGTCATAGGAAGAGGGAAAGACTGATTCTGGGAGAGAGTTCCAGAGCTCAGCTGTTGAGTAGAAGAAAGTTTGAGAGTATCGTTTCACTCTTGGGTTGGAGAGTTGCACAGAGTAGGGGTGGGATTGAGTTGCAAGACGGGTACCACGTGCCCTACGTAAAGGAGGTGGTATGCACTGGGATAGCTCTGAGGAACACTGATTATTATAGTAGCGATAGAATAGCGGGAGAGATGCAACATTGCGGCGGAGAGAGAGAGATTGCAGTATAGGACTGTTCATCTTTCAGACATTGTTAGTCCACAAGTATATATTCCTTTGTATTTGTAATGTGTACAGTCCAGAGCATAAATGGGTATGCACCCGTTTGAATCAATAACGAACGCAAACGAGACAATACAATACATCAATATCACCCAAATGCTTCAGATCTTGGCTATAGAGGTTCAAAGAGTCGAACTTTTGTAACCTTATATGCTTATATTATAGGGTGAGAACTGTACAGTATAGTTTATCGCACTAATTACGTTCCTCAATATCCCAGTACACATTCGTAGTATGGCAGTGTCGCACCCACTTCCCCCACCCTCTTCCCCAACTCCACCTCCTGGATGTTAGAAGGTGGAGTGAGGGAAGGGGTTGGGGGAGGTGGGTGTGGCTCTGCTGAATTAGGAGTTTAATTTAGTTTTTGCCGTACAAGATGGCAGTACCTTATTAAGCACGTCACTTATGTTGCCAGAAGTGGTAAGCTTCTGTAGCTCCGGTAGCTTCTGTACCGGCGACGCATTTTGTGTTTCATTATAGCTACATTTAGACGAGTTTATGAAGCTTAGAAAGGATGTATGGTAGCTAAAAGGATTAATTGAGGTAGTCTGAAGCCTTTGAATGAGTAGACGTCCTTCATAAGCTGTACAAAGTCGTCTAATAGTTGCCAGAATATAATGAAAAGTACATCACCGGTACAGAAGGGCTTAAGGGGGTTTTCTGAACCCACGTCTCCCTTGTGTTTAGCCCCATTAGTTTTGAGATGTTAAGAACTTCGCCCCATTAGATTGGTGATGTTAAGACCTTTCGTGACATTTAGGAGTTTATATTTTCGTGGCGAGCGATAACGAGCCTGCAATTTAGGAGGAACCGGCAATTTTTCTACCTAAAAATGCACAACTTTATCTCGAAGAAGGGTCGTGAGGATATGTTTTAAGCTTGATGAAGGTCTAAGGAGAAAACTAAAATTATATGAATAAATAATATAAACATGTAATACAGAAGGAGTATCTTGAGGTTATTGTTTAAGCTTGATGAAGGTCTAAGGAGAAAACTAAAAATAAATAAATTAATAGATAAACAAGCAAATAAACATCTCTTATATATTACGAAATACAGTACGTAGTGTACGTGACTTGGGATGACCCTTGTGAGCTGATATTGCTTTGAGGTCTGACAAGTGTGCTAGCAGTTACATTTTTTTTTTTTTTTTTTTGTATTGTTATTATTATTATTATTATTATTATGATTTATTTATTTGTATTTATTTATTTATTTATTTATTTATTGAGGGGGGCTGGTTTTGGGCTATAATGAGGTTGGAGTTGTACAGTAGACATCAATATCAATCAGTATTACCAGCTATAATACTGTCATAGTACATTTATAAACACATACAAACTAGTGCAACATTCTATCTATCCGTCAGAAACCTACATTATTATTATTGGATCTCAGTTTAATAGCGAAGTTTACGGCTCCAACTTCCTTATATCCTGAAATTCGCAAGTGGTCAACTGGTCCCTTTGAGCTACAACATTTTTACTTAGAGCTGATTGGCTGATGGTTCCTGCCAGTATATGTCTAGTGTTTGTTATTGTAACTGAAAGGTGTTACACGCCAGGTTTTAAAAACTGCACTGCAGAACTGTGGTATTATGAACAGAAAACAAACGCACTTTTCGATTGTCTCTACCCTCTACCCTCCCATCCTCTTAAACATGATATTTAGGTTCTTTTCTAAATCCACATCTAAAATTTAGCCTTCTTTTTCAAGCATTCCTTCTAGTCCTGTGCATATTTATGCGTGCGTGTGTGTGTAATAATAATAATAAACACAAAATAATAATTGGTTTATTTTAAGCCGGCAGCCAATGCGGCTGAAAATACACAGCCTTGACCTAGAATCCTTGATCTTATCCTAAGGGATTTGCAGACCGATCCTGGCTGTTAACGAGAGCGCCTACATACCCCTCGAGGGAGTAGGACTTGGGTAGGAGACTTTGTGGGTCCCCCTAGACCTAGTCCAGACCTAGTCTTCACGGTCCAGGAAATTTGTTGAGAGAACTTCCCCTGCCGGCGCGTGCAGGATCCATCCCCCGACACCAGAGCGAGTGCTCCCAATACAGTGACTAAGCGCTCGGCCACCGTGTGTGTGTATGTGTTGCCATAAGGGTGTACAGTATGTGTATCTGTATAGTGTTTGGTGTGTAGATATTTCCGGCACTGACAGCCCGAAATATGAGTGGCTCGGGATCCTCGGTGCCGCCACTATGTCTCCTTCAGCAGCCAGGCTTCAGCAATCACCTCGCTCGTGCCTTCTCTTGCACATCATATTTCAGTAATGGTGATAGCTAGAGACCCTGTAGGAAGAGACAGCTGCCATCCCAAGCCTTGGACGCTATTTTAGTGCCGTAATCTGTCTTGATGGTGTAATGGTTATTGCGTGTAAGTTATGTACTGTATGTGATATCTTGGGTTTGGATCCTTGGAGAATCACATCTATCTATTGACGGACACCTTACTCCCCTTTATGAGGGTGGCCATACATAAAATGCTCCCAAGTGGGCCTATCCCTTGTGAGAAGGACAACTCGTGCCAGTTTACTGAAGGACTTACAGGCAGGATTTTGACCACTGAACTTAGGGTCCGTCCGACTCCAAGGTCTTCTATGTATCTTTTTTAGCACGATTTTTCTATAGTGGTGTGCGGCTAGTCCATCCACTAACATGCTTCACCCTAAAGCACCCGTCACACCTAGCCGATTTTAGGCCAAGACTGTCCGCGACCTAAGGGTCGTGGACAGTCTTGGTCTACGTCGCCGCGCATCATGGGCCGTTGCCAACATAACAAACAGGTCGGGAATGGGTCTTCACATACCCCCTCAAAAGTTCAACATGCACAACTTTGAAAATCAAGTCGGCGTGGAGTGAGGTAAAAAAATGGGACGTGAAGGGGACGGGAGGCTGATGGCGTGTGACGGCGCTTGACGGCGCTTGACGGGAAAAGGTAGGCATCAGTGTGGCGGCACACGGCGGCACACGGCACCATAAATGAGGTCTGCGTCAGGCGGCGTCACCATAACAACCTGCGGGGATCAGCGGCGGCTTGCGGTGACCCAACGATGCCCTAACGGTCAATATATAAATAAACGACATAATTAAATAATTAAATAATAAATATATTATCAATAACCATCAAAATATAAGGTTAGGTATATTAATTACAGAAAAAATGAAAAATAATAACATTCAATACATAATTAAATTAATAATACAAATAAAATAACAGAATTAACTGAAATAATCAGTTAATAATCAGCCGTCCATACTGAAGGGGTTGCCGTCCATCGGCACAGTAATGCATATTGACGCCGCCCTACCTCCTGTCGACGCCGTTCGTCGGGTCGTTGTCAACGTGCTACGCCGCTGATCGGCACTCCAGCGGCGACCTAGGTCTCACCTTCAGTCCTGCATGGGCGCCGCTCTACCCCGTCAGGTCGCCGTCAGGCGCCGTCAGTCGGCGTGGCCATCCATACTGCGTCCCGTCCAAAACTCACCCCCCCCAAATCCTTAAGCTCTCCACCGAAGGTCGGCACTTTAGTCGTGGTCAGTCTTGGCTCAAGTCGGCATGGTGTGACGCCTGCTTAAGGTAGCACTACGGATTTCTGTAAGGTTTACTCCCCTAGACAGGTTACCGACCAAGGCTGACGAGTCCCATCTACCCGGATTCACATGCTTTCATTAATTAAATTTGGGGTATTGTTGGTGTTAAGAACAGGGTAATGGTTTATTTCTGATCATGCAAAATTTAGATCCAAAACCCAAATTATATTATCGTGTACGTTACCAGTATTACCGAATGTATTTTATGAGTATGGCCCTATTTGAGTATGAAGAGAGACAATGACACCAATATATGGCTTAGACTGGCCAGATCTCAGTTACTGTAGAGTCTCTATATTCAGCTGATAGGCCCATCGACATCAACCAAGTGACTTTGCGAAATCTACGCTGTAAAAATTGTGTTCGTTCAGTAAAAAACTATCTGTAAAATCAACACTAGAAGACCGAAAACTCGTACCACTATCGAAAACCTCTTCAGTATTACGATGTGTTAGCTGTATGTTACCTAGTGGTAATGTGATCGGCTATGTGATCGTAAATAGCATATAATATCAATACGTACTTTGGGGGAGATTTTCACTTAAAGGGGTGATATTTCTGGACCCCCTTCTCCCTTAATTTTAGCCCCTTTAATTTTGAGATTTTAAGATGTTCGCCCCATTAGTTTGGCGATTTTAAGACCTTTCGCCCCTTTGCTGCGTCTCTTTCGCACGTCAGGAAAAAAATCGACACCTAAATGGCACGATATATTGCCAAAGAAATGGGGCGAAAGGTAGTTAAATCGTCGAACTAATATGGCGAACGTCTTAGAATCTCAAAACTAATAGAGAGAAGGGGGTCTAGAAAATACAAAAACCTCCCCTTAAGCTATTGCGTGCCAATTAAATATTCCCTTCAGTATATAGGATGTACCATTTTGAATACTACTACTACTACTACTACTACTACTACTACAACTAATAATAATAATAATAATAATAATAATAGTAATAACAGTAGTAGTAGTAGTAGTAGTAGTAGTAGGTGTGTATCACTCCAGTACAATCACTCGGGATGTATATTTTGTAGAGGTGATGTGCGTGTTAAGGTAGCCAATATAATGGGTCATTAAATTCATCATTAGCTGGTCTGACAACTGTAATTAACCCTTTCATTATAGCAGAACGCAGCCTTTTATTACCTTCCAGCTGTTATTAGACGATTGTATCATGTTTAAGAGGGTGTATGCGTGTTAGATATATTTTACAGTTTCAATTGTCTGAAATCTTTCTTCAGCTTCACAAACTTACAATCAACAAATGTTTAAATCCAGTTGTTACAAACATTTTATGAATGGAGGATGCCTTTAGGCACATGGACCTTTTTGTTTTATCTGTGTTTTTCCTTCCTCCATTCATTGTCTCTTAAAAAAAAAAAAAAAAAAAAAAAAAAAGCTTATAAAAATGGTCAAATGGTCACCAGAATATAAGAACAGAGAATACGAATACCGTCCCACTATTGAAAGGGTTAACAAGACTTCATCATTCGAACCTGATTATGATACAAGCAAATAACAAACCTATTGAAACCTGATTATGATACAAGCAAATAACAAACCTATTGAACCTGATTATGATACAAGCAAATAACAAACCTATTGAAACCTGATTATGATACAAGCAAATAACAAACCTATTGAACCTGATTATGATACAAGCAAATAACAAACCTATTGAACCTGATTATGATACAAGTAAATAACAAACCTATTGAAACCTAAACTCTACAAAGGAATTCATAGGGTCAAGATAAAGATTGTTCTACTTGTAAGGACTTACTAAGTTTAGGAAGGACTTTTTTGTTTGTGTATCTCTATGTGTATAAAGGAGACAAAAGGCAATGCTGCCTGTAACAAATGTGCCCCCAAAGTTAAAAGAGTGGCAGGGAGCCAAATTAAAGGTACGTTAGAGTCAAAGGTCTGGGCACACGGTACTTATAGAAGTTTAAGTTATAAGATTAGGGAATAACATATTGAAGGAGATGGTTCCAGAGTTTACTTGCTGAGCAGAAGAAAAGCTTTGAAAATTGATTCATTCTTAGATTAGCGTGTTGGACAAAATAGGGGTGGGAATGTGTTGAAAGGTGGGTACTACCTACTCTCCGTAAAGGAGGTACACTGATTATTGTAATAGAGGTAGAAGAGTGAGAAAGATTGTAAGGAATTAGTAAGAGGAGGAGAGTTGATGAGACGAAATGCTTTTGACTGCACCCTTTCGAGAAGTGCGGTATGAGTGGAACCTACCCACACATGCGAACAGTACTCGATATATGGACGCACTGTGACCCTGTATTGCTCTGTATGAAACTGTATGGAGGTGAAGAACCTACGGAAATGGTTGAGTAACTAATGGGAAGCTGTTTTCGCAAGAGTAGTGATATGGCCTTTCCAAAAAATATCAGAGAAAAAAGAAACACCATGAATATTGGGAGAAGACGAAGGGTTCATTTGTGTGTTGTTAAAAAGTAAGGGTGATCATATGGAAGATTATGACGGGTAGATAGATGGATATATTAGGCTTGGGAAGCATTGAAAGTAACAAGATTTTCTCTGCCCCAATCGGATATACAGTAGTTGATAGAACAGAAGATAGGTGTGCTATGGCCTAATTTCGTGAGTTTTGGAGTGACTGCATGCTGGGTCGTTGTGGAAACTAGTTTAATAGTGTAAGGTAAAGTCATCAGCATATGAGTGGATAGAGCTAGAGGTACAGTTGAGAAGATCATTAATGAATTTTAGATATAGAACTGGAGATACAAGTCACCAGAGTTGATAGGTTGAGAAAGTGAGCGATGACCATCAACAACTGCAGCTATGGAAAGGCCAGAAAGGAAAATAGAGATAAGGCGCAGAGAGGGATAGAATACGAAGGAGGGTAGTTTGGAAAAATGTGATTTGTGCCAGAATCTATCAAAAGCTTTCAATATGTCTAGCATAATAGAAATAGTCTCATCAAAGTCCTGAAAAGAGGGTGACCAAGAGTTAGTAAGGGAAGCAAGGAGGTCACCAGTAGAGCATCCCTTAACCCAAGTAGTGCGCTATTTATGTTTATAAAAGTGCCGCGTATGCAAATAAATTACCTTCGATTTTGATAGAATTAGTTATATTTACCATGTAATCATTACTACTGCTCCATGTACATATATTTTACTTTTATGATGAACATGTGAACATTGAAGGCCAGCAAATAGGCGTAAACGGCAAATATCCATTAAAAAAAACGTATGTTGGTAATGAGGGAGGTTTGAGGCATGTGACAGATTGGGCGACATAGATGATAGACCCTCCCTCTCCAAGATCTTGCGAGACATTAGGCAAAAACAGCTACCTCCCGCGCAAGTTAGAGGGTGGGAAGGACTGGACGAGAGATGGAGAATGATCGACTAATACAACAAAAAATTGAATCAATGCCTCCATACCTGAGAAGATTAACTCCGATGCTTCTCGGACATGGAAGTAAAAATAATTCCATGGAAAATCAAAGAAGTATTGCCAAAGAGCCTCCCAGTCGGCAGGGCCAAAGCTACACAAGCACCACCAGCTGGGAGGATTGGATGGCTTTACTGGAGAGATAAGACAAGTAACAGAGATAACGTTATGATCGAAGGAATTAAACGGCTCCTCTGTCATCTATTCTCATCCTCTATGTTGTAGCATTACTGGATTAGATTGTAAACCTCTATTGGGATTCAAACCCAAGTCCTTAAAGATGCCAAGCCATGGCTATAGCCACCCCATGACGAAGGGCCTGTTTGTGTGTGAATTCTTCAATAACTCTTCCACCTATATATATACCGGGTATATATATATATATATATATATATATATATATATATATATATATATATATATATATATATATATATATATATTTAACATGAAAATATAGATTCTTGGGGTAAAAAATATGCGAATATATTTTTCAACACTAAAGGTGTGTAGAAAAGGGGAGGTTCACTGCATAAATCTTAAAAAAATTTAGTGCTAAATCTAAATTGCACTTAAAATAATTATATTGCATGAAAAAAGCAAGGGTTTAAAAAATACGTCCGAGTATCTTATTAAAAGGTTCGGACTTTTGTGTTTATATTAAAAACAATTTTATTTCATAAAAGTGTTAAAATGCCTTTCTCTACTTGCGTAGTTCTTCAGTTATTAAAAACAATTGCAAGAGGTGCTGGTTCCAGAGTCAGGTAGTTGGTCTGCACTTTTTTGCTGATTATATATATATACCGGTTTATATACATATATATATATATATATATATATATATATATATATATATATATATATATATATAGGTGGAAGAGTTATTGGATAATTCACACACAAACAAACGCTTCCCAGAAAATGTAAAGTTATGTCACTTTTTCCCCGTCGCCCCCACATCAGGGAGCCTGGGAGAGAGTTGTTACCTTGCCTGTGTGGGTTAACATAAACGTACCTCATGGGGAGAGAGAGATAGATTTGATTTTGCCCCGAGGGGCGAGTTTATTGAGCAGCGCCCCCCATCCTGTGAGGGGACAACCACTAGTAAGGCGATACATACTGCTCAAAGAGCCATTATTCCACTGAAACAACAGCATCGTCGTCTGGTTACATTCATATTTGTGTTTATAAGTCAGGTTGGCATTATTCAGATGTGTTAGTATAGTTTCCTCATTTAATTGTCACATGGTCTGTATATACGTATCTCATTAAAAAAAAAAAAAAAAAAAAAAAAGCAAGCAAGCTTGTAGTGACTGATTTATTAATTGACAGGTTGTAAATAATAGCACTACAGAACTAGTGCAATCGTATGAGGAGACTATTCATATTTTCATTACATCGATGGTTATTGAGATCAGCTGAATACAATTATTACAAAAATAGGCAATGGTATAAATCAACATAATACATAATTTAATACAGGCGGACATAATCATGATCCGGTTCGTTGTGCACTGGGAGCTAAGGTGTCTTGTGATCGCCTCGTACCCATACACAACGAACGTATTATAGTCTGCATGGTTGGTATCTAATTGAATATACTTAGTGGGTATTTCAAGAATGTCAGGGGGTAAGGAAATGTTATTTGTATATTAGAAGACTGTGATTAACGAGACGTGTAACATGTGGAGGGAGGTGGTAGAAAGAGAGATCTCGTTGGGGGTGGAAGTTTCGCAGAGAGAGAGAGAGATGGACTGACTGATATGTAAATAGAAAATTAATATCTCGACATATTGTTTGATGGACAAATAGGGATAATAGATACATTGCAGAGTATTATTGATAGAAAGACAGATAAGCTTGAAATGATGAGTTAGATTATAGTTAGCATCTCAGGTCATTGTGATCCACTCTAAGAAGGTACAGTACGCTTGATAATAACAAAACAAAATAATGCAGTACAGTTGTCGCAAGATTTGCCTGTTTACTCTGTTCTTGAACTGTTTTTCTGAAAACAAATATATGTATATTATTTTCAGATAGATTAAATCATTTACAGAAAAAAGTCCACCTAGTTTAAATTAATTGCAGTTCTGCCAGTCGTGGTTGTGTGTTGCATTCATATTGATATAAACATATTTACATATTTTTATAATCCACACAATAACATTAATTTAGTATTTTTAATATTCCATGAACTTTAAAATCGCACAAACTCGCACAAACTGCAAGTCTACAATAAATGAACTTTGGAAGTCCTACACGAGTATCATAGCTGAGTCTCCTAATAAAAGTTTAATAGTCCTACCTGGAGATTTGTCTAAATCCTGTCTACATTTCCGGATTCCTGAATTGCCTAGCATATTATATCAGTGGCAATATTAGAGCATGATTGCCTGTGTGCAAATATGTGTGTGTATGGCTGTGCGTGTGTGTGTGTGTGCGCGAGAGAGAGAGAGCCAGTGAGCAAGAGTTGTTATCTTTACCCCGTGTGTATGATGTGTTGGTAAAGACAGACCTCACGGGGTGCTGATTGTGGTACTTGAGGCGAGAACACCCCCTGTAAGCATAAGGACTCGCAACTTGCTCCTCTATGTTGCTTAACAGACAGAGGGAGAGAGAGAGTGAGTGGGTGAGTGAGAGTGAGCAAAAGAGTGAGAGTGAAAGAGAGACTCAGTGAAAGTTAGTTTCCTATCAGTACATTGTCAATTTATACGCGTTTTGTAACATAAACAGCACGTTACAGATCCTGTAAATGTTAAATGTGTGTGCTCAATAGGAAAAATACTACCATAACCTTAGTTGTTTCATTGTAGAAAGCTTAACTAACATATCATTCATTCTCCACTTAATATAGTATGTTATGCATCATCAATTATATTAAAAGGCATTAACATTTATTCATGTTAGAAAGCAAATATATTTTTACATATTGATAACATGTAGTGTACGTCTCATGAAAGTGCCTATGTTTTAGATTGAATACACAATTTGTACTGTACAATGCATACAACACAATGCTTTTCCAATGGATTTCAAGTTAAAACGGCCACACTCTTAGATGGTCACACTCTGAACGACCTCCGTATACTAAAGGTCCTCATACCAAACTCCTAAGGAAGGGTTTTTATGAATGTGTTTTTGTGTATATTGTATTACCTATTTATTTGTGTTTATGTATGTGTTTATGTGTATATTGTATTATGTATGTGTTTATGTGTATATTGTATTATGTATGTGTTTATGTGTATATTGTATTATGTATGTGTTTATGTGTATATTGTATTACCTATTTATTTGTATTTATGTGTTTCCATCCTAGACTTCCACCAAGCTTTTTGAAAATAACCCCAAACGTCCCTTTAATAATGCGCGGCTGAAGGCAGGTTCTTTCTAAATTGCAGGCTTGCTATCGCTCAACAGGAAAAAATCGGTATCTAAATGGCACGAAATGGCTCAACATCCTTGATCTAAAGGGACGACTGTCTTTAAATCTTAAAATTAACGGGGGTTAAACACGAGGGAGAAGCGGGTCCAGAACTCCCTCCCCCCCCCCCCCCCCTCCTTAATATAATCTATTCAAACTGAATCCACCCTAACCTAATTTAATCTAACATAGCCTGACCGAACACAACCTGCACCACTAATTAGGACCGTTATGATGAGTAGGTGTTGCGGCAAATTAGTTATTATAGTCCATTTATAATATATAACTTATCTATAACTTATACACGACTAGAGTAATTGAAAAAATATTTATACCATTTGGGAAGAGTCGGTCAGGATATAGGTGTACACATTTACAGCCAATTTGCTCCAGTCTTTATTGATTTACAGAGGTGGCCTCCCTATAATGAGTGGACTCTAGTGGTTCAGTTTCTAGTGGTTCAGAATATGTGGGCACTAATTGAGACTCTACCAGCTCTGCTTGATAGAGTAACTGTCATATTTATGTTAAGTTTGAGTTGCTGGGCTTAACCCTTTCTGTACCGGTGTCTTTTTTGTAATTGTATTCTGGCAACTATTAAGCTATTTTATTCAGCTCAGGAAGGATGTGTACTGTGCCAATTAAGAGGTTGCAGACTATCTACATGTATTCATTTACTGTAGCTACCATTCATCCCTCCTAAACTTCATAAAATCGTTTAAATGTAGCTAGTTTAAAAAAAAAACGCTGGTTCAGAAGGGGTTAAACCTTTTGAAGATAAACGGTTGTAATCTGGACACTATTTTGAAATATTTGTTAAGGGGGGGCCACCTCGTTTTTTTTTCTTCTCTCTCTCCCTCTCTCTCTGAGTTGTATCAATTCGGCCCCATTCAACCTACTGTTTTAAGACGTTTACCCCCATTCAGGTGTCGATTTTTCCCGCGAGCCAGCATATTTTTGTTAAATCTTTTTTGACAGCAGGCTAAACTTGTACAGTACATTTTTCGATAGAAAAATGTCTCCGGCGGCGAAGCCGCACTGTTCCATTCAATGCTGGCTCGCTATCGCTCACCAGGAAAACATCGACACCTGGATGGGGATAAACGTCTTAAAACAGTAGGCTGAATGGGGCCGAATGGATACAAGCCAGAGAAATTGAGAAAAGAAGTGAAAAAAGCAGGTCACCCTCCCCTTCATTGTCATGAAATACATGCTAAAGTCTTTGTGCTCTCTCATTCAATACGCATTTTTTTTTTATTTGTCTCAAGTTTACCATAAAATAAGTAGGCCAGATAACGTGAACCCTAACCTCTATAACTCACAAAGGGCTAGAACAAATGGGTTGTAAATGTCCACACCTATTCCCTGGCTGACTCTTCCCAAATGGTAGAATTATTAGCTTGATTACTTTATTCGTTTGTGAGTTATGGAGGTTAATGGTAAAGAGTTTTGGCCTACTGATTTGGAACAAGGCATAGCTACTTATAAAGACGAGTGTACCCTCCACCCTCCTACACATAATTATAGTCTTTTAATGTCTTAGTAATCTCTCACTTGAACCCGTAAATTGTATACCGTTGTGGTCAGGAATACTTGAACGTATCCTAACGATAACAACAAAACAATGAACGTTAACTAATGATTCCAGTTTCATGACCTCTGTGGTTCAAGCGCTCTGCCAAAATAGTTCGCCAGTGTATCATTATTTCGCTTTCAAAATACCGGGTATGTTCATTTAACAACATATTTTGGCACAAAATCCTTGTAATGGGCAAGTAACCTTGAGAGGTCGCAAGACCTGTTGTTGCTTGTTCTCCTTTGTACTCCTTTGTAATAGCCGAGTAATCAAGATAAAGATATGGCACCTTACCAACAGCTGGAAATAATAGACTATTGTCCCAAACGTGCCAGAAATATAGTAAACTAATAGATCTGGGGGGTCATCCATGGCATAATCGCATCTCAATCCTTACACCTCCCACTGATTTTCGTTGACTCCCATTAACTCCTATATTACTCCTCCTGACTCCCACTGACCCTTGTCTTACTCGCGTCGACTCCTATCAAGCACTAATCCGAAAATGACCATTAATTTTCAGATTTTCAATCACTCGCACTTCATTCGCGCTTTTATCCCGGTAACTCCCGGTAACTCACAGTGACTCACATGGACTCTTTCTGTCTCGCATGTACACTTCCGCTGACTCCCACTGTGTCCTGGTGCCACGTGGAATTTCGGACACTCGCGGTCATTTTTGCGCGAGTTGCCAGGAGTCATCACTCTCGCCAACTTGCGCTCACACTCCTGTCTGTGTGAAGACCCCTTAAAGCCTAGTTCACACATTCAGGAGTGTGAGGCCGAGTTCCCAAGAGTCCACAGTCTCGGAAACTCGTGTAATGACTCTTGGATTGGAAGATTGCATGCACCCATGGGCATTCTGGGTCACTCCCTGATATTCCTGGAAAATCCACTCGAGCAGCCCAAATTTATAACATTATAGCCTAGTTCACACATTCAGGAGTGAGATGCCGAGTTTCCAAGAGTCCACAGTCCTGGAAATCACGTAATGACTCTTGGAAGATCGCATGCACCCATGGGCACTCTGGGTCACTCCCTGATACTCCTGGGAACTCCGCTCGGGCAGCCCAATTTTCAAATGTTTGAAAATTGGGCTGCCCGAGCGAAATTCCCAGGAGTATCAGGGAGTGACCCAGAGTGCCCATGCATGCAATCTTCCAAGAGTCATTACGTGATTTCCAGGACTGTGGACTCTTGGAAACTCGGCCTCACACTCCTGAATGTGTGAACTAGGTAATAATGTTATAAATTTGGGCTACTCGAGTGGATTTTCCAGGAGTATCAGGGAGTGACCCAGAGTGCCCATGGGTGCATGCAATCTTCCAAGAGTCATTACACGAGTTTCCGAGACTATGGACTCTTGGAAACTCGGCCTCACACTCCTGAATGTGTGAACTAGGCTTAAGGCCTTCCACAGAGTCCCCCATAAGAGATTGATGAGGAAGATAAAACACATGGAATAGGTGGGTCTTTATTAAAGTGGAGTAGGTTATGGCAAATTGGTAGGAAACAAAGAGTTACCATAAATTAGTCTTAAATTTAACTGGGGAACTGTCAAAAGTGGTGTGCCCCAGGGATTTGAATTAGGCCGTCTGTTGTTATATATATATATATGACCTTGATTTAGGTATAACTAATAGGATTATTACATTTACAGACGATACTAAATGAGAAATATAATAGAGTCGAATCGTGATATAGAGTAACTCCTAAGGGATCTACATACCTTGCATGAGTGGTCTGTAAATTGGCAGATGAACTTTGCTTTGATAAATGCAAGGTATTAATGTAAAGGACGCTAACTATAGATGCAAAACATAACTAGCTAATACGAAATTAGGAAAGTCTGTGAGAAGGATCTAGCTAGGTGAGTTTGTAATCAATGATATGAAGCCTAGAACCAATGTATACACGTTCATAACAAGGTACACAGGATTCTTGGATTCATGCCTTGAGTGAGAGTAACATAACTACTTACGTTATCTTGAAACTTATTTATCATGGGTTGAGACCTCATAATTATGGATTGTGCTGTTCAGTTTCGATGTCCCTGTTATAGAAAGGAAATAGACTCTAGAGGCACTTCAACGTAGAATGATAAAAATACACCATAATAATAGTACAATTAAATCATATGAAAGGGGTTAAAAGCCCTCGGCTAACATTCATTAGGGAGACGAAGATGTAGAGTAGATATGATCGATGTGAATATGAGTATGAAAAGTATCATTATGGGGAATATTAACAACGTATTAATTAAAACTGTTTGATTGCGAAATACGCCTGGCTTTAAGGGCGGTGACCTGTTTTTGTTCTGTCCTTTTCTATCTTTCTCTGGTTTGTATCCATTTGGCCCCATTCAGCCTACTATTTTAAGAAGTTTATCCCCATCCAGGTGTCAATTTTTTACTGGTGAGCTGTAGCGAGCCAGCATGTTTTTTATTTTTGTTTGACAGCAGGCTAAATTTGTTTGACAGCAGGCTAAATTTGTAAATTTTTCGATAGAAAAATTTCTCCGGCGAAGCCGGATTTCTCCATATAATGCTGGCTCGCTATCGCTCGCCAGGAAGAAATCGACACCTAGATGGAGATAAACGTCTTGAAATAGTTGGCTGAATGGGGCCGAATGGATTCAAGCCAGGGAAAGAGAGAACATGACAGAAATAACAAAAAGCAGGTCACCCCCCTTAACCCGGGAATGTCATCATCGTATCTGAATTGTTCAATACAATTGATACCACCTTCCACTGCGGGCGTGTGTACTGTCTGACGATATTGTTTAACATGAGGAGGAGGTCTTGAAGAAGACTGGTAAAACTCAAAATAATAGTGATGGCAAAATCTGTGTGTGTTTAGTAATGAACGTGATGCTGCTATAACTCACACAATACTGTGGCCAATGTGTGTGGGTGTGTATGTGTGATATGTGTGTGTGTTGTAATGACTGTAGTGTGATGTCAGTATAGCTCACACAACACCGTGATCAATGTGTGTGTGTGTGTGTATGTCGGTGTGTGTGTGTGTGTGTGTGTCGGTGTGTGTGTGTGTGTGTGTGATGTATGTGTGTATGTGATGTATGTACAGCAGCCAGACTACCATGATCACCTAGCGTGTAATACAACCATTTATCTCGCTCTACACCTCCATCACTACATTTCCACTTGAGCTGGTCTCCGTTGTAACAAACACAGAACCCTTTAACCCCTTCTGTACCGGCGACGTCTTTTTAGTTATATTCTAGTTATATTTAGACGATTTTGCGAAGCTTAAGAAAGATCTGTGGTAGTAAAAATGGTTATGTGAGATAGTTCGAAGCTTGTTAATTGCTGGAGGCCCCATTTGAACTTAATACATTCGTCTAAATACTAGCCAGAGCAAATTTAAAAGGACGGCACCGGTACGGTAAGGCTTAATACGGGTGGTACATTTTTCTACCGAAAAATGTTCAAATATATATCGAAGGGGGGTTTGGGGGGTATTTATGTAAGTTTAATGGAGGTCTAAGGAAAAATCTAAAAGAATAATAAATATATACATAAATAAATAAATCGAGCAAACAATAAAGCCTTCCCCCCTTAAAGCAAGACGATGATCGAACATGTGTCCCTGTGCTCGTCCCCCTTGGCTGGACCACCACACCACCTCGGAGTCCTCACATAGGTTGGTTAGCGGCCTTAGCTTTGGTAGGCTAGTTATGTTGGGATTAAGGCCAGATTTTGACGTATGTCATTTATATATTTTTGTATTCATTAATTTGTTAATTTATTTATCTAAATATAGTTTAGTTTCCCCCTTAGACCTTTAGCAAACCTAAAAATACACCCCCAAGTCCCCCGTTCGAGATAAGTTTGTATATTTTTCGGTCAAAAAATGCCCCAGCCGAAAGCCGATTCTTCCTAAATTACAGGTTCGCTATTGCTCGCCAGCAAAATATCGACACTCAAATTACACGAAAGATCATAATATTGTCAAATAAATGGGGCGAAAGGTAATAAAATTGCCAAACTAAAGGGGCAAGCGTCTTGAAATATCAATACTAATGGGGCTAAGCATGAGGGAGAATGAGGTCCAGGGAAGAAGATCTCCCCTTAAACTTTGTAATGAACGTTTGTAGTAGGTGGTGATGTGGTGAAGTATAGTCTGTTCACCATAAATAGACCAGTAATCTTAACTCTAACCTTTGAACTTAGAATGGGCTGGGACAAAGGAGCTGTATTTTCCCACCTCTATTTACTGGTTGACTCTTCCCAAATAGTAGAAATAAAAGCTCAATTACTGAAGTCCTTTTTGGGTTATGAGAGGTTGGCGTCGGGATCAGGTCAGGTCAGGTGAAGGTATTGAGGGATAAGCCTTGACAACGGCACCTCGTATTAACTTTCCGAAGAGCGTTGAGAGGGGAGCAGGGGTGTTGGAGAGAGAGGATTTGCCTACCCACAATGAAGAGGGTATAGTACTCTGTCTTTGTGCCCCCGTGTATGGGTGATGGGGTGGGTGATGGTATGGGGTTAAGGGGAGACTGGCCGTTTGTTTGGTCTATTAATTCATTTATTCATATAATTTTTTTTAGTTTCCTCCCTATACCTCCATCAAGCTTAGAAAGAAAAAAAAACTAGACCCCCCTTCAACCTAAATTTGTAAATTTTTCGGTAGAAAAATATCCCGGCCAGACTGCGGTTCCTCTTAAAATTGCCGGCTCGCTGCCGCTCGCCAGGAAAAAATAGACACCTAAATGACACGAAAGGTCTTAAAATTGACAATGAAATGGGGCGAAAGGTGTTAAATACGCCAAACTAATGGGCCGAACTTCTTATAATATCAAAACTAGTGGGGCTAAACATTAGGGAGAAGGGGGTCCAGAAGAACGGTCTGCCTCCCCTTAAGTATGGGTGATGATGGTGTTGGTGATGGTATGGGGTTAAGTATGGGTGATGATGGTGTGGGTGATGGTATGGGGTTAAGTATGGGTGATGATGGTGTGGGTGATGGTATGGGTGATGATGGTGTGGGTGATGGTATGGGGTTAAGTATGGGTGATGATGGTGTGGGTGATGGTATGGGGTTAAGTATGGGTGATGATGGTGTGGGTGATGGTATGGGGTTAAGTATGGGTGATGATGGTGTGGGTGATGGTATGGGGTTAAGTATGGGTGATGATGGTGTGGGTGATGGTATGGGGTTAAGTATGGGTGATGATGGTGTTGGTGATGGTATGGGGTTAAGTATGGGTGATGATGGTGTGGGTGATGGTATTGGGTTAAGTATGGGTGATGATGGTGTGGGTGATGGTATGGGTGATGATGGTGTGGGTGATGGTATGGGTGATGATGGTGTGGGTGATGGTATGGGGTTAAGTATGGGTGATGATGGTGTGGGTGATGGTATGGGGTTAAGTATGGGTGATGATGGTGTGGGTGATGGTATGGGGTTAAGTATGGGTGATGATGGTGTGGGTGATGGTATGGGTGATGATGGTATGGGTGATGATGGTGTGGGTGATGGTATGGGTGATGATGGTGTGGGTGATGGTATGGGGTTAAGTATGGGTGATGATGGTGTGGGTGATGGTATGGGGTTAAGTATGGGTGATGATGGTGTGGGTGATGGTATGGGTGATGATGGTGTGGGTGATGGTATGGGGTTAAGTATGGGTGATGATGGTGTGGGTGATGGTATGGGGTTAAGTATGGGTGATGATGGTGTGGGTGATGGTATGGGGTTAAGTATGGGTGATGATGGTGTGGGTGATGGTATGGGGTTAAGTATGGGTGATGATGGTGTGGGTGATGGTATGGGTGATGATGGTGTGGGTGATGGTATGGGTGATGATGGTGTGGGTGATGGTATGGGGTTAAGTATGGGTGATGATGGTGTGGGTGATGGTATGGGGTTAAGTATGGGTGATGATGGTGTGGGTGATGGTATGGGGTTAAGTATGGGTGATGATGGTGTGGGTGATGGTATGGGTGATGATGGTGTGGGTGATGGTATGGGTGATGATGGTGTTGGTGATGGTATGGGGTTAAGTATGGGTGATGATGGTGTGGGTGATGGTATGGGGTTAAGTATGGGTGATGATGGTGTGGGTGATGGTATGGGGTTAAGTATGGGTGATGATGGTGTGGGTGATGGTATGGGGTTAAGTATGGGTGATGATGGTGTGGGTGATAGGGGTATGGGGTTTAAGTATGTGATGATGGTGTGGGTGATGGTATGGGGTTAAGTATGGGTGATGATGGTGTGGGTGATGGTATGGGGTAATGGGTGATGATGGTGTGGGTGATGGTATGGGTGATGATGGTGTGG
>CM064581.1:22963083-22968083 GCA_032716605.1 Paralithodes platypus | reverse complement strand
GAATCGGCCTTCGGCCGGGACATTTTTCTACCGAAAAATGTACAAATTTATCTTGAAAGGGGGTCTAGGGGCTGTAATAATAAGCTTGATAGAAGTTTAGCGAACTAACTAAAAACCTCCCCTTAATTCCCTTTTAGTGCACTGCTAACCCAGAACAGCTACGGAGGGAGGGACGAGTTCTGGTAGAGAGTGGAAATAATCATTTGAACTGTCTTGCTTTTTTCTTTATTTTTCTTCATTATCTCGTGCCAACTACTCTTAGTTAACCCCTTCTGTACCGGCAACGTCTTTTAAACTTTATTCAGGCTACTTTTAGACGATTATATTAAGTTGTAAAACGGCCTCCAGCAATTAACAGGCTTCGATCTATCTCATTTAACCCTTTTTACTACCACAGATCCTTCTTAAACTGCACAAAACTGTCGCAATATAGCAAAATAAGGTAAAACAAGACGTCACCGATACAGAAGGGGCTAAACAGACGAGGTGGAAGGATGAAATAGGAAAATCTGTTTGTTCTATTCTTTAAAGATACGATGACGCATTTCTTATTCTAGTTTCTTGCTATTATTTGATGATTGTATTCAGATTAGGAAGAGTATGACTTCTGGAAGCCAGAGTTAATTGAGATACTCTTTGCTCTTTTTAATTCCCACACATCCTTCCTAAGTGGTATGAAATCGTGTAATAACAGCCAGGCTAAACTATGAACTTGCAGCATAATCTTCAAAGGGTTAACATAAAAACACTGGTAAATTATCGTCAGTCTTATTGTAGATAAGGAATGCCATTGTCCAGCGGCTAATTCGTAACATGTATGGATTATACACACACACACACACTATATATATATAATATATATATAATATATATATATATATACCGTGTATATATACAGTATATGTACTGTATATATATATATATATATATATATATATATATATATATATATATATATATAAAGTATATATATATATATATATATATATATATATAGTTCAGGTATACATCGAAGGGGAGAGAGAGAGAGAGAGAGAGAAGGGCGTGGTGAAGGGGAGATACGTAGGGGCGAGGGTGTGGGTTTGAGTTAGAGGTAGTCCACAGAAGCTGGTAGTATAGTGTTATCAGCCTATAACTCTTGTCACCTCCAACCTTCATACCCACCAGGCACTATAACCCGATACCTAACACACCTTTATCCTCTAGTATGGTCGCTTTACTTACCTTACAGCCAGGCCCCTCCCCCTCAAGAGTAGTATTATAAGGGTGGTGACTGGTAGTGTGTGAAGTGCCTGGGAATCTGTATAAGGAAGAATGAAAATATATTAAAGCCATTACTATCCCCATCCACAGAAGGGTTAAGAGGGGGGGGGGGGGATTTCCTCCCTAGATATCTCCACCAAACTATTTCTTGTACATTTCAGGCTCGCTAACGCTGGCCAGGAAAGCATTGACACCTACAGTAAATGGCACGAAAGATCTTAATATTGGCAAATAAATGAGGGAATAGGTCTTAAAATCGCCAAGCTAATGAGGCGAACGTCTTAAAATATCAAAACTAATGAGGGAGAAGGGGGTCCAGAAAAAAATCCACTTACTACGATCGGACTAGCTCAACACATATTAGCATTCACTGGAGAGCGCTAGTATAACGTACCTTTTACTTTATTACCATATCTCTCTAAATTATCACCACAAATGTGTTTGCTTTCATATGTGTTTTTATTTTTATATGCTGGGAACATGAGAAAACGGGAGTCTGCAGAAAGCCTATTGGCCCGCACAAGGCAGATTCCCTTCACACCCAGCCCATCATGTCATTGGTTGTTGTAATTGTATAGCTGCTAAATCATAACAGCAAATTCCTGATCGATATGTAGCTCTGCTATGTCTTTTTGGTCTATATGGATTTAACATTAAACAGACAGTGTTTCAATGCAAAACAAAAATATGTACAGTAAATATATATACATATATATATATACAGTATATATATATATATATATATATATATATATATATATATATATATATATATATATATATACTATCGTGTATGTCAATATCCTCTGTATGAACTGTGTTTTTTATGTGTTAATGTTCCTCACTAAACTGTCTAAAACCCCTCAGCTAGACATTAACTTGGGCTTACCTTTTTTGTGTGTTTTGTATCTTGGGTTTATCTCCTTTGCAGGGTAATATAGCCGGGGGAGGGTGATTGTGGAAGTGTTAAAAGAGGGGTTAAGATGAAAGTTATATAGTGGGCGATAGTAGGACTATATAGTGCCGTATTGACCGGGTAGGGTGGGGGCTCAAGGAAAATCAACTATATTCTATTTTTTCCCCAGCTGTTGGTAAATTGAACCCCTTAGCAACTGGTGTCTCGAGATCTAATGGAAATATGTGAAACTACTTTTGTCTCTGTGCCATATGAATACCAAACTTATATTAATAACAACATAGTTCGTCTCACTATGAATACAATACACAACCATGGTTAGAAGTTAGAGGTGAAGATATTCAACATTATGTGATCACTTATTCAAGAAAGAAGCTTCACACAAAAGTTGGTAGTTTTTTAGTAGGACAGTTTCGTAGGAGTAAATTGCGTTTTACACACTCTACACCATGTATAGCCTATTTTGCAATCTCTATTTCCATGAACTACATGGTATTGAGACACTAGCTATTATATAATATCTTTGCAACTCACACTCACACACACACACTCTCTTTCTCTAACAGTGAGGTGAGGCAGGTGTCATGACCTCTTTAGTCAGCTGACCATCGTTGACCGCCCCTGACTCATTGGTTACACACACACACACACACACACACACACACACACACACACACACACACACACACACACACACACACACACACATATACACACACATCTGCCATTCACTTAACCTTGTCAGCTCTTAAAATTCTCTTGAAGCAGCCATGGGAACAGGCCATGCAAGTTAAGTGAGTTGCAGTTTAAATAATAACAACATATATCATATAATTATAATAACATTATCTCTGAAAGCTATGTTGTTAATCTATCCATAATTATATATACTCTCTCTCGGTATATATATATGTACCGGTATATATATATATATACTGTATATGACTACAGTATATACATATATCACTCCTACTTCCCCAGCTTCCTTCCCTCTCACTTTCCTTTAGTATTTAGGACAATATTAAAGTGGACTATCCTGCCTGTGTTTTGGACTTCCCCACTGCATACATCACACCAGGTACTACACAACGCACTGGTATGATAGTTTCGTACCAGGTAACAAATACAGTATCAGGGGGTGAGGATTGGGATTCACTCTCACTCTCTATCCTTGTTACTCCCACTTTGCTTCCCTCTCACTCTCACTCTCTAATGCTCTCACTATCCTTCCCTCTCACGTTCAGTCTTTAATACTCTCACTTCCCTCCCACTCTCACTCTCTAAAACATTCACTTTCCTTCACTCTCACTCTCACTCTCTAATACTTTCACTTTCCTTCCCTCTCACTCTCACTCTCAATCTTTAATATTCTCACTATCCTTCACTCTCACTTTTACTCTCCAATATTCTTACTTTCCTTCCCTCTCACTCTCACTCTCTAATACTCTTACTTTCATTCCCTCTCACTCTCACTCTCTAATACTCTTACTTTCATTCCCTCTCACTCTCACTCTCCAATATTCTTACTTTCCTTTACTCTCACTCTCTAATACTCTTACTTTCATTCCCTCTCACTCTCACTCTCCAATATTCTTACTTTCCTTCACTCTCACTCTCTAATACTCTTACTTTCATTCCCTCTCACTCTCACTCTCTAATACTCTTACTTTCATTCCCTCTCACTCTCACTCTCTAATACTCTTACTTTCCTTCACTCTCACTCTCACTCTCCAATATTCTTACTTTCCTTCACTCTCACTCTCACTCTCCAATATTCTTACTTTCCTTCACTCTCACTCTCTAATACTCTCACTTTCATTCCTTCTCACTCTCACTCTCACTCTCATACTTTCTATCTCCTTCCCGCTCACTCTCACTTTTCTTTAAGTTTTCATTTTTTTTTTTTTTTTTTTTGCTTTTTTCGGGACCCACTTCTCCCACATGTTTTGTCCCATTAGTTTTGATATTTTCAGACGTTCGAAGTTCGAACCATTAGCTTGGCGATTGTAAGATCTTTCGTTCTAGTTCTTTGTTAATGTTAAGACCTTTTATACCATTTAGGTGTCGATGTTTTCCTGGCGAGCGATAGCGAGCCTGTAAATTAAGAGGAACCAAAAAATGTACAAATCTATGTCGTAGGGATATTTTGGGGGTATTTTTTTAAGCTTGATGGAGGTCTAGGGAGTAAACTAAAAGAATAAATAATATATAAATAAAAAACAAATACAAAATCTCCTCTAAATAACACTTTCACTTTTCTTTGATCTCCCTCTCACGCTCTTTCCTCTTACTCTCCTTCTCTTCCACTCTCCCTCCTGTCTTGTATTACCTCTCCCTCTCTTCGTAATTCACTATTCTCTCTCTCATGTTCATCTCTTTCAGTGTTTGTATTCTTTCCTTGTCTCTAATTACCTTTCCTTCTCACTCTCTCTCTCTCTCTCTCTCTCTCTCTCTCTCTCTCTCTCTCTCTCTCTCTCTCTCTCTCTCTCTCTCTCTGTGTTTGTATTCCCCACCTTTCCTCAGTAAGTGGCCGGGTTCCAAGGAGAGGCCCAAAGCGTCCAAATTGAGGCCTTTTTTGGCGTGCTGTGGTCATTATTGGTGATAGTGGTTTGGGTGTGTGTGTGGGAGATGGTGATGGTGTTGTTGTTGTTGTTGTTGTTGTTGTTGATGGTGGTGGAGGTGGTAGTGTTGTTGTTGTGGGAGGTAGTACTGTTGTTGTTGGTGTGTGGCAGGTGGTAATATTGTTGTTGTTGTTGGTGGTGGTGTTGTTGTTGTTGAAGGTAGTACTATTGTTTTTGTTGTGTGGGAGGTGGTAATGTTG
>CM064581.1:22953083-22960583 GCA_032716605.1 Paralithodes platypus | reverse complement strand
GTTCGAAGCCTGTTAATGGCTTGAGGCCCTTTTTAAAGTGAATATAATCGTCTAATAGTAGCCAGAATAAAGTTAGAATGACGTCCCCGGTACATAAGGAGTTAAAGGACATACTGTATATATATATTTATGTTATTATAGAGTAATAAAGCAGATAACTGACAAACGAAACTTACACACTTAACCTGCCCACTAATTTATTCATTTCTGTCTTATGCATTGTTCATGTTATATATTGGTAAATAACTTAAGCCATTCAAGATCCAAATTACATTTTTCTTTTCTGTTTTCTGGATATAGTTAGATGAATGTATTAAAATCAGGAAGGGTATATGGAAGTCAGAGGGTTAATTGAGATTGTCTTTACCCATATAATCCTCACCGAAACTTCCTAAACTGCTTAAAATCGTCTAATGATAGCCAGAGCAAACTCTCTAAATGCTTCATAATCTTCAGAAGGTTAAATACCATAGATAATAGAATCCCTGGCCCAGGTGGCATGTTGGTTGACTGTACGTGCATGTATTTACGGGTGTTTACATAGGTGTAGAAATTGGGGTTTGTTCCGGGTAGGTCATGCGCGTCACCATACAAAAACATATATAACAATAACCTGTAAAGGGAGTTTTTCCCTTTACCTGGAACCCCTTCTCCCCCATGTTTAGCCCCATTATTTAATGAAATGTTAAGACATTCACTCCATTAACTTGGCAATTTTTTCAGACCTTTTGCTCCATTCTTGTTGCCAATATTATGATCTTGCGTGCCATTTAGGGGTCGATTTTTCCCTCAAGAGCGACTGCGAACCTGCAATTTAGGAGGAACCAGCCTTCGGCCAGATCTTTTTCAACCGAACACAAGTACAAATAATTATTGAAGGGGGTCATGAGTGTTGTGTGTGTGTGTTTTTTTTTTTTTTTTTTTTTCAATCTTTTGTAATGCTTGATAGAGGTCTAGGGACCCCCCCCCCCACCTTAATTCAGGTCACCCATTGACAACAATATAGTTTTTCTTGTTTTTCCCTGCAGATGAAGTTTCTCAGAAGTACCACACCTGACAAACGTTATATAAAGATGGTGTTACTCTCTTTACTACCATATCAAGTTCAACTATCTCTTAATGCAATGTTTTCGTATTCCGCTCACTGACTGTTGCATATTGCAGGCAAAAGTGTTTTTAAGAGGGTAGAGGGTGTTAGTTTGCTCCCTAGACCTCTATCAAGCTTAAACAGACACCCCGGAGACCCCTCTTCCAGATAAATTTGTCAATTTGTCGGTAAAAAAAAAATCCCATCTTCTAAGTTACATGATCGCTAATGATCGCCGGGAAAAAATCTTCACCTAAATGTCACGAATGGTATTAAAATTGACACAGAAATAAGGCGAAAGCTCTTAATATCGCTAAACTAACAAGGCAAAAGTCTTACATTCTCAAAACTAATGGGCTAAACATAACGGGGGAGGGGGTACAGAAAAACTATTAGAAACCTCCACTTAACTTCAGTCACACCATTAATCCTTTCAGTAACGTGATGCCCTTTTTGTATTTAATTCTGGCTGTATTTTGAAAACATGTATGCAGCTTAGAAAGGGCCTTGTGGGAGACAAGTTCTCAGGCGGAAAGTTTGTTCCATTTTAATTCTTGTAGGTCTTCTCCAAGTTCACTAAAATAGCTATTAGTCAATTGATGTTGCTGTTTTTCTTGTTTTTGTTTTTTTATTTAAGTTGGTGAATAATGTATTTATTTGATCTTAATTACAGTAAGGTTACCAAAAATTAGTCAAATTTGGTGATGTTTACTAAACCACAATAATACCACTACAGTACCATATACTGTAACACTATAATACCACCACAATACTATATACAGTAACACTATAATACCACCACAATACCATATACTGTAACACTATAATACCACCACAATACCATATACTATAACACTATAATACCACCACAATACCATATACTGTAACACTATACCACCACAATACCATATACTGTGACACTATAATACCACCACAATACCATATACTGTAACACTATAATACCACCCCAATACCATATACTGAAACACTATAATACCACCACAATACCATATACAGTAACACTATAATACCACCACAATACCATATACTGTAACACTATACCACCACAATACCATATACTGTGACACTATAATACCACCACAATACCATATACTGTAACACTATAATACCACCACAATACCATATACTGTAACACAATAATACCACCACAATACCATATACTGTAACACTATAATACCACCACAATACCATATACAGTAACACTATAATACCACCACAATACCATATACTATAACACTATAATACCACCACAATACCATATACTATAACACTATAATACCACCACAATACCATATACGGTAACACTATAATACCACCACAATACCATATACTGTAACACTATACTACCACAATACCATATAGTGTGACACTATAATACCACCACAATACCATATACTATAACACTATAATACCACTACAATACCATATACAGTAACACTATAATACTACCACAATACCATATAATATAGCACTATAATACCACCACAATACCATATACTATAACACTATACCACCACAATACCATATACTGTGACACTATAATACCACCACAATACCATATACGGTAACACTATAATACCACCACAATACCATATACTGTGACACTATAATACCACCACGTCAGTACCATATACTGTAACACTATAATACCACCACAATACCATATACTGTAACACTATAATACCACCACAATACCATATACTGTAACACTATACCACCACAGTATTATATACAGTAATACTATAATACCACCACAATGACATGTACTGTAACACTATAATACCACCACAATACCATATACTGTAACACTATAATACCACCACAATACCATATACTGTAACACAATAATACCACCACAATACCATATACTGTAACACTATAATACCACCACAATACCATATACTGTAACACTATAATACCACCACACTACCATATACTGTGACACTATAATACCACCACAATACTATATACTATAACACTTAATACCACCACAATACCATATACTATAACACTATAATACCACCACAATACCATATACTGTAACACTATACCACTACAATACCATATACTGTAACACTATAATACCACCACAATACCATATACTGTGACACTATAATACCACCACAATACCATGTACTGTAACACTATAATACCACCACAATACCATATACTGTGACACTATAATACCACCACAATACCATGTACTGTAACACTATAATACCACCACAATACCATATACTGTGACACTATAATACCACCACAATACCATGTACTGTAACACTATAATACCACCACAATACCATATACTGTTACACTATAATACCACCACAATACCATGTACTGTAACACTATAATACCACCACAATACCATATACTGTGACACTATAATACCACCACAATGCCATATACTGTAACACTATAATACCACCACAGTACCATATACTGTGACACTATAATACCACCACAATACCATATAATGTGACACTATAATACCACCACAATACCATATACTGTAACTCTATACCACCATAATACCATATACTGTAACACTATAATACCACCACAATACCATATACAGAAACACTATAATACCACCACAATACCATATACTGTAACACTATAATACCACCACAATACCATGTACTGTAACACTATAATACCACCACAATACCATATACTGTAACACTATAATACCACCACAATACCACATACTGTAACATTATAATACCACCACAATACCATATACTGTAACACTATAATACCACCACAATACCATATACTGTGACACTATAATACCACCACAATACCATATACTGTAACACTATAATACCACCACAATACCATATTCTGTAACACTATAATACCACCACAATACCATATACTGTAACACAATAATACCACCACAATACCATATACTATAACACTATAATACCACCACAATACCATATACTATAACACTATAATACCACCACAATACCATATACTATAACACTATAATACCACCACAATACCATATACTGTGACACTATAATACCACCACAATACGATATACTGTAACACTATAATACCACCACAATACCATATACTGTAACACTATAATACCACCAAAATAGCATATACTGTGACACTATAATACCACCACAATACCATATACTGTAACACAATAATACCACCACAATACCATATACTGTAACACTATACCACCACAATACCATATACTGTAACACTATACCACCACAATACCATATACTGTAACACTATAATACCACCACAATACCATATACTGCAACACTGTAATACCACCACAATACCATGGGAGTACCACAATCACCACCACAATACTATCACTATAACACCACCACAATACCATATCAGCACTTCAATCACCACCACAATACCATGTCAGTACCACAACCTCCACCATCATCACTATAACTACCACTTCCATCTTTACCAGACTTTATCATATAAATGTCACACCCACTACAATGAGTCATAACCATCACATCAACAGTCACAACTACCACCATAATCACATAATGACAATCACAATGCCATTCACAACCTCCACTATAACAATCACCACTCGACATTAACTAGGTAGATTCGTTACAAGCACCCTCGTAAGGATCAATATATCTGTTGTTGCTCGCTTTCCATTGTACTCCTTTGTACATCACCGCTTCACCACTATAGAGACTGACCGTAAGCTGTCAATAAATCTGGTCAGGTGCCCCGGTTTATATAAATTATTAACCGGCCACACTTAACTTCAATACCACCACAGCTAACACCACTATCACTAACATCACCACTACCACAATACACACATCATCACTGACATCACTATCATCACCACCAGCACAATGCAGATCACCACCACCACAGCTAACACCATCATCACTATCATCACCACCATCAGTATCATCACCACCACCACAATACACACCACTACCACCACAGCTAACACCATCATCACTAACATCACCACCTCCACAATACTACACACCACTACCACCACAGTTAGCACCATCATCACCACCACAATACACACCACTACCACCACAGCTAACACCATCATCACTAACATCACCACCATCACTATCATCACCACCTCCACAATACTACACCACTACCACCACATCTAACACCATCATCACCACCACAATACACACCACTACCACCACAATAAGTACTGCCACTACAACCAACATCATTACCACCCCAATAACTACTACCACCACAACCAACAACACCACCATAACTACCACCACAACCAACATCTCTACCACCATAACCAACATCACCACCACCACAATAACTACTATCACCACCACCACAACCAACATCTCCACCACCACAACCAACACTATTACCACCACAATAACTACTACCACTTCAACCAACATCACTACCACCACAACCAACATCACCACCACCACAATAACTACTACCATTACTACCAACATCACCACCACTATAACCAACACCACTACTGACAACATCACTACCACCAAAACCAACATCACCACCACCACAATAACTACTACCACTACTACCAACATCACCACCACTACAACCAACACCACTACCGACGACATCACTACCACCACAACCAACATCACCACCACCACAATAACTACTACCACCACCACCAACATCACCACCACCACTACCACCACCACTAACATCACCACCACCACAATAACTACTTCTACTTCTACCAGGACCACCAACATCACCACCACCACCAACATCACAACTACCACAATAACTACTTCTACCAGCACCACCACCACCACCACCACCACAATAACTATTACTACTACCACCACCACCACCACAATAACTATTACTACCACCACCACCATCACCACCACAACAATAACTATTACTACTACCAACACCACCACAATAACTACTACTACTACCACCACCACCACCACAATAACTATTACTACTACCACCACCACCATCACCACCACAACAATAACTATTACTACTACCAACACCACCACAATAACTACTACTACTTCCACCACCACCACAATAACTACTACTACTACCAACACCACCACAATAACTACTACTACTACCACCACCACCACAATAACTATTACTACCACTACCCACAACAACCATTACTACTACCACCACCACCATCATTAACACAACAACCATTACTACTACCACCACCACCACAATAACTACTACTACTTCCACCACCACCACAATAACTACTACTACTACCAACACCACCACAATAACTACTACTACTGCCAACACCACCACAATAACTACTACTACTTCCACCACCACCACAATAACTACTACTACTACCAACACCACCACAATAACTACTACTACTACCAACACCACCACAATAACTACTACTACTTCCACCACCACCACAATAACTACTACTACTACCAACACCACACCACAATAACTACTACTACTACCAACACCACCACAATAACTACTACTACTACCAACACCACCACAATAACTACTACTACTACCAACACCACCACAATAACTACTACTACTTCCACCACCACCACAATAACTACTACTACTACCAACACCACCACAATAACTACTACTACTACCAAACCACCACAATAAATACTACTACTACCAACACCACCACAATAACTACTACTACTACCAACACCACCACAATAACTACTACTACTTCCAACACCACCACAATAACTACTACTACTACCAACACCACCACAATAACTACTACTACTACCAACACCACCACAATAACTACTACTACTTCCACCACCACCACAATAACTACTACTACTACCAACACCACCACAATAACTACTACTACTACCAACACCACCACAATAACTACTAATACTTCCAACACCACCACAATAACTACCACTACTACCAACACCCACCACCACAATAACTACTACTACTCCCACCACCACCACAATAACTACTACTACTACCAACGCCACCACAATAACTACTACTACTACCACCACCACCACAATAACTACTACTACTACCAACAGCACCACAATAGCTACTACTCCTACCAACATCACCACCATCAACATTACTCCTACCAACATCACCACCATCAACATTACTCCTACCAACATCACCACCATTACTACTACTACTACCAACACCACCACCTTTACTACTACTACTACCAACAGCACCACAATAGCTACTACTACTACCAACACCACCACAATAACTACTACTACTACCAACATCACCACAATAACTACTACTACTTCCACCACCACCACACAATACTACTACTACTACCAACACCACCACAATAACTACTACTACTACCAACACCACCACAATAACTACTACTACTACCAACACCACCACAATAACTACTACTA
>CM064581.1:21357532-21582983 GCA_032716605.1 Paralithodes platypus | reverse complement strand
CGTGAAGAAGTCCTTGCATGACATGTGGTAATCCCGACACTGACTTACGGAAGCGAAGCATGGACGTTGGTTGAGAGACTCAGACCAAGAGTGAGAGCAGTGGAAATGAATTACTTAAGGAGTGCGTGCGGAGTTACATGGAGGGATAGACAGACTAATGAGGAAGTAAGAAGGAGGTGTGGTGTGGAGGTAGATGTGCTGGAAAGTGTGAAAAGGAACAACTTGAGATGGTTCGGCCATATGGAACGTATGGAAAGCGAGAGAATGACTAAGAGGGTGTATGAGAGCGAGGTGGAGGGACAGAGAGGGAGAGATAGACCGAATGAGAGGTGGAAGGATGGAGTGAGGAAGTACATGAACGAAGGCGGTGCTGGTTGGGGGGAGGGGCGTCGACTGACTGGGGACAGAGGTGCATGGGGGCGGTTCGTTCTTGGCCACCCCTTCGGGGATCACGGCGTCAGGCAATAGATGATAGATAGATGTTAAAAATATCTTATATATTTTTGTTTAGCTTTACTTGGCATTCCTCTTCCTCTATGTATCTAGCAATTTAACCCCCTCAAACTCCTTATGACGCGATGGTGTGGTAATTACCCCGGGCCAAAAAGCTCTAAAAGACGATCGAGTGATAACTCAAGCGAGCTTGAAATACGCAGGCGTTTCGTTCATGGTCACCCCTTCGGGGATCAAGGTGTCCGGCAATATATACCGGTAGGCTATAGATAAATTCATTTTTGGGCTATTTCTTCCATTTTATTTATCCTGTTAAAGTGCTTGATTGATTTTTGTGCTAATGTAGTTATTTTGGTGTAATTTCACATATTTCAGCTAAATCTGAAGAGCACATGCAATCTATTAGGCCTTTTCAGTCGTATTGCTGGGTAAAGGGTTAACATATTAATGTTTTGGGGTATTTCTTCCATTTTTTTATCCTGTTAGTGAGTTTTATTGATTCAGTGCTACTGTAGTGGTATTTGGTGTAATTTTACATATTTTAGATAAATCTGAAGAGGACATGCAATATATTTGGGCATTTTCAGTCAGTATTGCTGGGGAAATGGTTAGCATACTGTAGTCATCTTAGGAAGGGAAGAGGATGTGTAGCTCAGATTTTTGCCCGGAAATGTGTTGTGAGAAAATATCTGGAGAAGCGACAAAAGTTGTATGCTGCATTTATGGAGTTGGAGAAGGCCTATGACAGAATTGATAGAGAAGGTATGTGGAAAGTACCGGTACTGAGAATGTACGGAGTAGATGGCAAGTTGCTGAAAGCAATGAAGAGCATGTATGAGGGTGCAAAGGTGTCAGTATGTGTGGATAATTAACAGAGCGAGTTCTTTAATCTGAATGTTGGGTTAAAGCAAGGGTGTGTGTGATGTCCCCATGGTTGTTCAATATATACCGGTACAGTATATGGATGGAGTCATGAAAGAAATACAAGGAAGAGCAGCGGATGTTGGTGTACCGCTGATAAGGGAAGGAAACGAGTGGAAGTTGCCTCAACAGTACAGTACCGGTACTACTGTTGCTGACAACACAGTTCTGATGAGCGATAGTGAATGGGAGTTGCAGGGTCAGGTAAATATGTTTGGAACAGTGTGTGAAAAACGGAATCTGGAGGTACATGCTAGGAAGAGCAATGTTATGGTCTTTGAAAGGGGTGCAACCATAGAGTGTGAAGTGAGGTTGAACGGCTATGAAGAATGTCAGCTCATTTAAGTATTTGGGCAATGTGTTGAGTAAAGATGTGAGTAGGCCTATGGATGAAGAAGTGTGGGAGAAAGTGTAACAGGGGAAGAGCGTTGTAGGAACTCTGAAAGCAGTAAGAAGAAATAGGGTGGTCAGCATGGAAGTAAAGAAGTCCTTACATGACAGTGTGGTATTCCCACATTGACTTATGGGAGGGAAGCATGGACGTTTCTGACTGGGATTGATCATTGATAATCATCGGTTATGCTAGTTGGAAAATTAGTGGGGTAGAATGTAGAATGTAGAGTTCGGGTGTACCGCCAGCCTTGTTTACACTACGCGGAGCGGCGGCGGACGCTGGCCATCATGTTCCCGTCTATTTGACTGCTTTTGGATACAATAATAGGTTGAGGGGGGTCACCCCCCATGACATATTGTCATCATCATATATATTGCCAGCAGGAGGCAAATAACCGAAAAAAACGGCTTCAAAATAGACGCGAACTAAAGGCTGGTTCACACATAGCTGAGTCGGTGCGCGAGTCCAACATGAGTGATGAAATTTTGCTATTCAGCAATGACTCGTCGATACTCCTCAACACTCGTATAGACTCGTGCTACGCTCGTGTATACTCTTTGTTTACTCGACACACTCGTGGGTACTCGCCACGGGGTCCAAAAATGTCATGCATGCATGAAATTTTTGGGCCCCGTGGCGAGTACTGAGTGTGGCCTAAATACGTGTAGACTCGTGTACATACGTGTTAACTCGTGTTTGACTCTGAATAACTCTTCGTTATTCGTGTTAACTCGTGTTGACTCGTGTAAACCCGTGTAACACTCTTTGGTGATTCGTCGCTTTCGTCATCATTTCGACGTTGACGAAGCAACACGTGTCTACACGCAACAACACGTATCAACAAGAGTAGAAAGCACGAATGTGAGTGCCAAAATTTGGTGCCCCCATGATGCCAGAGTTTACACGATTCAAACACGAGTGAAAACACGAGTAAACAAGAGTAAACACAATCCACTGAGAAAAAAACACGAGTGTAACACGAAAAAGCAAGTGTCATTTGAAATACCGTTATTTCAAAAATGTAGGACGAATCAACGAGAGTTTACACGAGTTTACACGGATGTAACACGAGTCAACACGTGTGCATCAGAGATCCAACGAGTCAACGCGTTGTCTTTCGTGTTGTTCCGTATAACAATCGTGTTGATCCTTGTAACAATCGCGTTGACTCGTGTTAGACTCGTCCATACTCTTTGTTTACGTGCCCTGGAATGTGGCCATTATTTTTCAAATTTTTGACACTCGTGTTGGGTTCGTGTTACACTCGTTTTTACTCTCAGTTACTTGTACAGACTCTTGCATGAACACGTGTTGACTCGTATTGACTCGAGTTAACTCGTGTTACACTCTCCTTGACTCGGGAGCAATTGCTACTCGCGGCCGACTCAGCCTCCAGCGACGGCGATAATCGACGAGTGTGACTCGTGTTGGACTCGCGCACCGACTCGGCTATGTGTGAACCAGCCTTTAACCACGGTGATCGACATATGTAAACATGACGGCGGCGGTGTCGGCGTCGGACATTTGCGATAATGTTCCCGTCTATTTTGAATGCCATTGGATACAATAATATGTTGAGGGGGGCTTTGCCCCCATGACGTGTGGTCATCATCATATATATTGCCAGTAGGGGGGACAACCCAAAAAAGTGCCGCAAAGCCCTCCCCTCAACATATTATTGTATCCATTGGCAGTCAAAATAGACGGGAACATGATCGCAAGCGTTCGCCGCCGCCGCCGCCGTCATGTTTACATGGTCGATCGCCGCAGTTACTGTAAGTTCGCGTTTATTTTGAGTTTTTGACGACAATTTTTTTGGTTAGGCCTATTTGCCCCCTGCTGGCAAATTATATGATGATGACAATATGTCATGGGGGGTGTTTGCCCCCCTCAACATATTATCGTATCCAACGGCATTCAAAATGGACGGGAACATGATGGCAAGCTTCCGTTGCCGCTCTGCGCAGTGTAAACAATGGTGGCGTTATGCCCGAACTCTACATTCTACCCGGCTAGGCCTATATTATAGGCTACAATAAATAAGTAGGCTAGGCTATTTTATCTATAGGCTAGGCCTAGTCTAATATTACAATTTAAGGTAGCATTCAAGTTGACTACAGCAGGACTTACCCTTGACCAGGTATAGGCTATCCTAGTGTTTACTAGGCCTATACCCCTTTGAAAGGACATTAGCCTAGCCTAACCTAACAACCATACCTAACCTATTATAGTAGGCTATTATGGGTGGGGGCTGCTGCCCCCACACCCCGATTTTTGGTGTATTTGTCTATTTTGTCTGTGAAGTGGGAATTTTTTCAATTTGTCGATAACGAAAATCCTCCATGCGGACTATAGCCTATGGAGAAAAATATGGCGAATCTATTGTTGCCTATTCTCTCTAATAAATTGTTTCTCATAATGCTGCAGTAGTGTCGTTTAAAATATCAACCATTTAATTGTGTGCCTTTAAAAATGACCTAAATTAGGCTATAGGCTACTGGAAGATTAGAAGAATCTTTAACACGTCCAGCCCCAGCGACGCGTCTGGCGCGTCGCCTATGTATGTAACGTACAGCCCCAGCGACGCGTCTGATGAGTCACCCTAATTGCTCCGACCGTAACCTCAGGTGTAGCCACTCGAGAGGGCTAAGATTTGTATGGGAACTGTGTACGTATCCCACGCAACCGTGCCGATGGTTGAAAACTCTCAAAGTCCACGTGCGTGCGTGTGAGCGCGCAATAACCTGTTTTTTGGGGGAAATTGCCTTCAATTTTTTACTCTTGTAAAATACGTTTTCGGGGGCTCTGTAGTACCATTTTTTAGGCTTTTTGAGCGGTTTTTCGTGGGTTTTCCTTCATTCCTAACCCATTCGCTATTGTTTCTGGAATAAAACAATTTTTTGAAAACGGGCCGGGTTCTGGTGCACAAAAAATTAAAAACTAGGCGGGGCTCCACGGGTTAAGAAAGACTAGGTTAGGGTTATTGTCGTGCCAAAGCTAGATTATAGCCTAAATATAAAAGGAAGTGAATAAAATGAAATATGTCGAAAAAATCGCCGCCAAAATAGACGCGAAGTTAACTGCGGCGATCGCCCTATGTAAACATGACGACCGTACACCCGGTAACTACATCCATCCCATTAAAAGTTACTGTGGGACACAAAATATGTTGAGGGGGTCTCTGCGGCTCTGCCCCCCCACGTCGGCCCGTCACGTATTATGATGTACGGTATGTCATCATCATCTGTGCTAATTCATAGGATCCCCAATTAACCTAAGACTTGCGCATGGGGGGTATGAGACACCACACACCTGTGCGCACATATTTGAGCTGTTCCCATCACTAACATCGTTATTTTACCATAAATAGCATTAATACTTATCCATATGCACCTATTATAGGTTGATTATAAAGGTATTGACCTGTTACAACAATAAAACAAGTGGAAACAGTGTTTGGATGGTCAAAATTGGCGATACAGGCCGGGAGTTACATAATGTATGGCTGAGGCAACCTCCCTGCCCTCCTCCCCTCCCCTTGTCTGGAGAGACACTGTTACGCAATAGTCTCTCTCTCGCTCTTTCCCACGCTTGGTAACAGTGATGACAACGCCCTGCTACCAATTCGCTAATGTTAGCACGAAAATAGACCACAGAATAAGGGAATAACAGGGAAAATAGGTGATAACTGAAGGAGGGGAGGAAAGTGGGGAGGAGGGGAGGTGGAGGAGTGATATTTGGCATGGCCCAAGGGCAAAAAAAAAAAAAAAAAAAAATTGGGTGTTTTAAATGGATTTTTTTTCCCTTACTCTTAACCCGGGAACTGCGGGAAGACTCATAAGAGTTCCCCCGGCTGACTGCGGAAACACTCTTAACCCGTACAGCCCCAGCGACGCGTCTGACGCGTCGGCGATGTATGTAACGCACAGCCCCAGAGACGCGCCTGGCGCGTCACCCTAATTGCGCCGACCGTAACCTCAGGTGTAGCCACTCAAGAGGGCTCAGATTTGTATGGGAATTGTGCACGTATCCCACGCAACCGTGCCGATGGTTGAAAACTCTCAAAGTCCACGTGCGTGCGCGTGAGCACGCAATAACCTGGTTTTTTGGGGTAATTGCCTTCAATTTTTTACTCTTGTAAAATACGTTTTCGGGGGCTCTGTAGGACCATTCTTTAAGCTTTTTGAGCGGTTTTTCGTGGTTTTTCCTTCATTCCTAACCCATTCGCTATTGTTTCTGGAATAAAACCATTTTTTGAAAACCGGCCGGGTTCTGGTGAACAAACATTACAAAACTAGCCGGAGCTGGACGGGTTAAGAGTCAGAGAAAAAAAAAAAAAATTTAAACATCGAAAAAAAAAAAAAAAAAAAAAAATTTGTTTGCCCCTGGGCCATGCAAAATATCACTCCTCTACCTCCCCTCCTTCCCCACTTTCCTCCCCTCCTTCAGTTATCACCTATTTTCCCTGTTATTCCCTTATTCTGAGGTATATTTTCGTGCTAACATTAGCGAGTTGCAAGCAGGGCATTGTCATCACTGTTAGCAAGCGAGTGCAAGAGAGAGAGAGAGAGAGAGTATCGATCGACAGTGTCTCAGTGGCCTTGGGGGAAATTGGCGGGAAAGGAGGTTGCCTCACCCATACATTATGTAACTCGCAGCCTGTATCGCCGATTTTGACCATCCAAACGCTGTTTTCACTCGTTTTATTGTTGTAACAGGTTAATACCTTTATAATCAACCTATAATAGGCGCATATGGATAAGTATTAATGCTATTTATGGTAAAATGAATATTTTAGTGATGGAAACAGCTCAAATACGTCGGCACAGGCAGACATTTCTAATTACCCACATGCGCAGTTCAGAGGTTAAGAGTCTTCCCGCAGTCCGCCGGGGGAACTCTTAAGAGTCTCCCCGCAGTTCCCGGGTTAAGGACAAAGTCAATCAACAGACGAAATAAGCTCCCAAATTACAATAACATAGCGGCCCGCCGTTTATGGGCGACTTTTTACACGTCATTTTAAATGTTACTTTCCTGCCCTGGTCTAGGCCTAATAGATTTTTCCAAAGAATCAAACTTAAATTAAAATGTAGACTAGCCTACAGTTTATAGGAAGGCTATTCCAACATGCATTCCAGAACTTAGGCTAGCCTAGGCCTAGGCCATATGAAAATTTGTGGGTGGTCTGCCAAAAAAGAATCACTAGGCCTATTAGGCTATGGGTAGGGTAGTATGGTAGTAGGGTAGAATTAATAAAGGAGACATGAAAAATGTACTAAAGCTCAGTGATAGCGAAATAACTCGTACAAATGGTTTCAAATTAGATAAATTTCGTTTCAGAAAAGATATAGGCAAATATTGGTTTAGTAACAGAGTTGTAGATGGGTGGAATAGGCTACCAAGTGATATAGTGGGATCAAGAACGATAGGGAGCTTTAAGATAAATTAGATAGGCATATGGACGAGATGGGTTGGGTGTGAGGGGGATCTACCAGGTGTGGGCCAATCGGCGCTCAGCAGATCCCCGTAATCTTGTGTTAATCTCTGACCGTTTTGGTGGGGTCAGTACTCAAGGTATTAGTGAGATGGGTCTATAATTGGGCCTTGTAATTAGGGTTGGGTGTGACAGGGATCTGCCTTGTATGGGCCGATCGGCTTTTTGCAGACTCCCAGTTTCTTATGTTCTTATGTTCTTATGTATGGGGTGCATTTTGCAAATCTTCTGAACTCTTAGGCCTAGGCTAGGCTAAAATAAAACTCACAAAATCTGAGTAAAACTAGCACTAGAATTTTGTCTTGTCTTGTCTTGGGGGTTAAGGGCAACCTCAGGCGAATACTCGCCCGCTCCGTCCCTACCGTAGTCGCGGAGATCCTACATCACAATTAAATTAGTTTATAGTTAAGGTTAAAATTCACCACCGTGTCACTTTCTCTCTAGGTCATTCGTAGAACCGTAACACTGTAAAGGCAACAACCCAATAGCAGGTCATCAGGTGGCGAACCAGAGACCTACAAACCGCGGTACTAGGGCCAGAGCAATGTCTTGAAGCGAGGTGCCCATATCAACCAACCCCAGACAATCCAGTAGGAGCTGTCGGAAGGAATCCATCTTTGAAGCCAGAAAGGGACGCCCATCCACATGCTCAGTGACGGGACGAGGCGAGGCTTAGGAGGCATATGTAGGACGACCAGATGTAGGATGTGGAGGGGAAGAGGTACCGTACGACGATACATGGGATGCGGAGACCGCGGAGGGAAGAGCTCGTCAAAGTCATACGGTTCCTCAGGACCTTAACAATAACCGGGGGACGGCCGGTGCGGGCAATGGTCGATCGCCGTAGTTAATATTTGTTCGCGTCTATTTTGACGTCGATTTTTGTTTTAGTTAGGCTAGGCCTAGGCTATTTGCCCCCTGCTGGCAATATATATGATGATGACAATATGTCGTGGGGGTGATTGACCCCCTTAACATATTATTATATCCAACGATCTCTAACCTCTGTATCTCAAAAAGGGCTAGAGCAAATTGGCTGTAAATTTCCACATCTAGGCTATTCCTTGACAGATTTGCTCCCTCCAATTAATATTTATTAGCATAAATTCAGCCTAGTTTAGCCTATAAAACAAAAACTAACATTTGTTTAGCCTAGGCCTACATATAAATAGAAAAAACCCACTCGTACTGCAATTATAAGCATAAATATGAGTATCTAAGTTACAAAGCAAATGTTTTTGTATAAAATAAACCATAAAATTGTCATCTTTCAACTGTTGAGGTCATAAATATAAAAAAATCTGATAGGCCTACATTAGGAAAAAATGCGTTAAGAGTTGTGTTAGCGGGTCTATCGTCCCCTTTATTTATGTAATCGCACGCTCGCAGTTACATTCGCGTCTAATTTGACTGTGGTTATTTGCCCCTGCTGGTGATATATATGATGATGACAATAAGTCATAGGGGGATAAAGCCCCCTCAACCCATTATTGTATCCCACGGCCAGGCGTTGGGTAAATTGTTTTGTTACCGGCCGGCGGATTGAGGGTGGCTTTACCCCAGCGTGTCAAACGACAGCCGAGTCCAATATTTGTTGTCTTTATTATTGTAGGCTATATGTAAAGATAAAATTATAGTTTATAGTTTAAATTACCCGGTATGTCTTTGGAAGTGATAAAGTGGCCAAAACAATGCTATTCCAAGTTAATTTTCTTGTATTCCTTCTCATATTCATTCGAGTTTCCACACAAAATTGCTTCGGTTTGACACCCTGCTTTACCCCAGCAGTTAAATTAGAAGCGAATGTAGGCCTAACTGCGAGCGTGCGACTAGGCTATATAAACAAAGCTTTTGGTATGCCCACAACTACAACTCTTACCAAAACTGCAATTAGCCTATTTTTGTTTGTTTTTTCAGTCTAGGCTAAATTGTGGAGGCTAGGCTAAATTATTTAGCTGCAATTAGCCTAGCCTATTTTTGTTTGTTCTTTCAGTCTAGGCTAAATTGTAGTAGGCTAGGCTAAATTCTTTAACATGTGTACTATTGTGTAGGCCTGTGCTTTCCAATAGAAGTAAAAATATGTAGCCTAGAAAAGCCAATTATGGTGGGTTAAGAAGAGCCCTATTAGCTGACCCTATGGTCAAAAAATTAAGTCGATCCAGGTGTCCAAATGAGTGTACCCCTTCTCAGGCACCTGTCATCTTAAGTCAGGAAGAGACGTCAACCTTGGTAGATACATACAATAATTTTATCGAGTCAGTATTCAATGCACAAAATAAATACATCCCCAAAAGAAAATTTAGATCAACACAGAACCAACCCCAATGGATGAATAATAGACTATTAGATCTTCTAGGACAAAAGAGAGGAATATATAGAAAAATTAGGAAAGGCGAAATTCACCTACTTGCTTACTATCAGAATCTATCAAGACAGGTAAAAAAGGATATTAGGAAAGAAAAGAGAAATTATGAAATTAAGGTTGCCAATGACTCAAAAAATAATCCTAAAGCTTTTTACCAACTATATAAATCCAAGGTTAGAGATGTAATTGGTCCCCTTAAAACTTCGATAGGAGAAATGACAGAAAATGATTTAGAAATATGCAGTACATTAAATAGTCAATTTCTTTCCGTTTCCACTAATGAAAATTTGGCACAGTTTCCAGAAGTCCGTAAGGTATATAGCGATAGTATAGAAAATAGGTTAAGTACGATTACTATAAGTAGAAATTATGTGCTTAAGGAAATTGACAGACTGAAACCTCATAAATCGCCTGGTCCTGATGAGGTATATGCTAGAGTATTAAAAGAATGTAGGGATGAGTTAAGTTACCCATTAACATTTTTATTTAACAAGTCATTGGAGACAGGTATAGTTCCAGAAGCTTGGAAGCTTGCAAACGTAGTTCCGATCTTCAAAAAAGGTGACAAATCAATGGCATCCAATTACCGCCCCATTAGTCTTACATCAATCATAGGAAAGCTACTAGAGTCAATTATTGCTAGTAAAATTAGAAACCACTTAGATACATTTAATTTAATAAATTCTTCTCAGCATGGATTCACTCAGGGACGTTCTTGCCTTACTAATTTGCTTAGTTTTTTCTCAGAGGTATATGAAGCAGTAGATAATGACAAGTCATATGATATAATATATTTAGATTTCAGTAAAGCTTTCGACAGAGTCCCCCATGAGAGATTGATGAGAAAGGTTGAGGCGCATGGAATAGGTGGGGCATTGTTTTTTTTGTTTTTTTTTTTTTCTATGTGATTGAGGGAGGCAAAAGGCATAACTGCCTATAGCGAGTGCCTCCCCCATAGTTGAAAGAGTGACAGGACCAAAATCAAGGGACGTTCGAGCCAAAATGCCTGGACACACAGAGTTTGAAGCAATTTAAGTCATAGGAAGGGGGAAAGACTGATTCTGGGAGAGAGTTCCAGAGCTCAGATGTTGAGTAGAAGAAAGTTTGAGAGTAGCGTTTCACTCTTGGGTTGGAGAGTTGCACAGAGTAGTGGTGGGATTGAGTTGCAAGACGGGTACCACGTGCCCTACGTAAAGGAGGTGGTATGCACTGGGATAGCTCTGAGGAACACTGATTATTATAGTAGCGATAGAATAGCGAGAGAGATGCAACATTGCGGCGGAGAGAGAGAGATTGCAGAGAGTTGGTGAGTGGACGGGAGTTAATGATACGAAAGGCCTTCCTTTCAACTTTGTCTAGGAGAGCGGTGTGAGAGGAACCTCCCCACACATGTGAACAATACTCAATACAAGGGCGCACTATGCCCCTGTACAGAGCAAGAAGCTGTGCAGGGGAAAAGAACCCCCTAAGGCGGTTGAGCACACCCAGCTTCTGGGAGGCTGCCTTAGCAAGACTGGTAATATGGTCCTTCCAAATGAGAGCAGAAGAAAAAGAGACACCAAGAATATTGAGAGAAGATGAAGGGTTGATTTTTGTATTGTTGAAGAATAAGGGATAGTCCGCTGGGAGATCCTGACGGGTAGATAGATGGAGAAATTGGGTTTTGGAAGCATTAAAGTTAACAAGGTTTTCTCTGCCCCAATTGGAAATAGTATTTAGATCAGAATTTAAGAGTTCTATGGCTTCATTACGTTTGTCGTTGAGGGATTGCTGGCTGGGGCGTTCTGAAAAACTAATGGAGTAGTGTAAGGTTGAGTCGTCTGCGTATGAATGGATGGGAATTAAGGTACAGTTAAGGAGATCATTTATAAAAATTAGAAAGAGAATAGGAGATAGGACAGAGCCCTGAGGAACACCGGAGTTTATAGGGTGAACAATGGCCGTCCACAACCGCAGCTATGGAACGGCCGGAAAGGAAATTAGAGACAAAGGCACAGATGGAGGGATAGAAACCGAAGGAGGGTAGTTTAGAAATTAAAGATTTATGCCAGACTCTATCGAAGGCTTTCGATATGTCTAGTGCAATAGAAAAAGTCTCACCGAAGTCCCGAAAGGAGGATGACCAAGAGTTAGTAAGATATGAAAGAAGATCACCAGTAGAGCGGCCCTTAACCCTTAATTAGAGGCTCACCACATAAGTCGAGTTAAATAAAGCTGGACTATGTGGCGGCGCTCGACATAGGTCGAGTGGCAATTTCAGCACGTAATGTTGCTGAGAGAGAGAGACAAGTGGTGGCAGGAGACTAGCGAGCGTATGACTGCTCCAGACCACCGCGGCGAACCTACTGACACGAATCTCAGCTCCCTCCTCCCTCTCTCACTCGCTACATACTGAATTATATGGGGAAAGTACCGAATTACATGCTTTTTGCACTCGCGTTGCACGGTTATTGCAAGAAAACTAGCCATCATAAAAGGATCGTTATGGTGTCATTCGAAAGCTCTGTTTATGCCCTTTCAGGGATAGGTACTTGTTTTACGTTCTGGGTCTTATTTAGGCATGAAAATGATCACGTAAACAGCCCTATTTTGGCTAAAAACACCCCGCTGGGCGGTACATATAAATAAACCGCATAGGCCGCTCGTAAGGTGTTAAGGAAGCCATACTGGCGATCTGAGAGCAGATTATGAGAAGAGAAATGCTTAAGAAATTTGGAAGCAAGAATAGTTTGTTGGGATGGATTAGGTCATGGCTAATTGGTAGGAAGCAGAGAGTCGGTATAAATGGTACGAAGTCAGAATGGGGAGCAGTCAAAAGTGGTGTCCCCCAGGGATCTGTATTAGGTCCTCTGTTGTTTGTTATATACATAAATGACCTTGATTTAGGTATAACTAGTAGGATAAGTAAATTTGCAGACGATACCAAAATGGGGAGAACAATTGATTCAGATAGAGATATAGAGTGCCTCCAAAGGGATCTAGATACCTTACACGAATGGTCAGTAAATTGGCAGATGAAGTTTAACATTGACAAATGCAAGGTATTAAAGATAGGGAAGATGCATACAAATGTTAAATATATACTAGCTAATATGGAATTAGAAAACTCGAATTGTGAAAAAGATCTAGGTGTGTTTGTTAGCAATGATTTGAAGCCTAAACAACAGTGTATAAGCGTTCGAAACAAGGCAAACAGGATTCTCGGGTTCATCTCTAGGAATGTGGGTAACAGAACTGCTGATGTTATCTTAAAACTTTACTTGTCATTAGTGAGACCCCATATGGATCATGCTGTTCAATTTTGGTGTCCTTATTACAGAATGGACATAGATTCATTGGAGAGAGTACAACGTAGAATGACAAAAATGATCCATAATATTAGAAATCTTCCGTATAAAGAAAGGTTGAAGAAATTAGGCTTACATTCGTTAGAGAGACGCAGAGTTAGAGAGGATATGATAGAGGTGTTCAAGTGGGTTAGTGGGATTAACAAAGGGGACATGACAAATGTACTAAAGCTCAGTGATAGCGAAAGAACTCGTACCAATGGTTTCAAATTAGATAAATTTCGTTTCAGAAAAGATATAGGCAAATATTGGTTTGGTAACAGAGTTGTAGATGGGTGGAATGGACTACCAAGTGCTATAGTGGGATTAAAAACGATAGGGAGCTTTAAGATAAAATTGGATAAGCATATGGACGAGAAGGGTTGGGTGTGAAGGGGGATCAGCAGGGTTGGGCCTTTCTTCTTCTTCTTCTTTAGAACCCGCCCGCAGACCGTGCAGATCCACAGGGCTGACCTTTGTATCGGTACTGGCTCAGAAACGTTAGTAGGAGGGAAAGTTTAGAGTAGAAGGATAGTTTAAGAGACATTTTTTTTTTTTTTATAAACCCCCCCTCACTTCCTCCCCCCTCCCCCTCACCTCCGCTCCCCCCCTCCCCCTTCCCTCACCCATTTCTCTTCCTCCACATTTTCTCCAACATCCTCTTCACCATCTCCATGTCTTGTGTTTCCATCTCATGTGTTAACCCCAATAGCGCCCATACCACTCTATCTTCCCTCTGCTTAATCTCCTCCCACCCCCTCTCCCCAACTCTATTCCTCATGTACCTCTCCAACTCGTCTCTCTCCTCATTATATCTTGTACATTCGGTTACTATGTGTTCTACATCCTCTACTATTGGGTCTCCTCCCATTTCACATTGACTGCAGTGCAGTCCCACTCCATTCCATCTCCTTGTTCTCTCATTCGTTTCTAGCGATCCTGTTCTTGCTTTAAATAGAAGTTTCGATCCCCATCCTCCATCATAGTATAGTTCTCTAGCTGGTTTTTCCTTCTCTCTATAATATGCCAGCGTGGCTTTATTTTCTACCCCCTCCCTCCATCTTCTTCTCCCCTCCTCCTTTATCCCTTTCTCTATCTCTCTGACACATCCCCTCCCATTTTCTAGTATGACCCACTCCTCTCTCTCATTTCTTTTTCTAAATTCCCCTCCCACCCGGTCCTGTTTTATATTTATCCTCCCCAATCTTTTTTTGCACTCTCTGTTCCATTTACTTTGCTCGCTCGCCCATCTGTATACCTTCCCCGGCCACCTATCTTCCTCCATCCCCTCTAGCCTCACTTTGTACTTCCCTTTCGCTTTCCCAATCCTTTCCTCAAACGTACTCCACCCCATCTCCCCTCGGGTTGCTTCTTGAGCTACGTATTTATTTGCCCCCAATCCTGTCCTCCCGATTTTATTCTGTATCGTTTCTAATTTCTTCGTTTCCGCCTCTGTTGTTTCTACCGCCTCTAAGCCGTACATTATTACAGGTACTCCTAATCCTTTCCATAGCCCTCGTACTATTTCATAACTATTCGCTCTTAGCCTTGTCGCGCTCCATAGTCTCCCATTCCATTGTTGCATTTGTCCCACCTTTTCACTTTTCGCCTTCTCAAACCTTTTCTCCGTGATCGTTACCCCCAGATATTTATACTCCCTTGTCTCCTTCATTCTGTTTCCTTCCAGTGTCCATTCCTCGTCCTCTTGAAGCTCTCCATTCATTTTCATCACCTGGCTCTTTTCTTCACTAAATCTTACTTCAAGTTCCTCCCCGAATCTCGTTGCTTCCTCTAGTAGTCTCTGCAACCCTCCTCCCGTTTCTGCCATCAGAACTACGTCGTCAGCAAACAGCAGTACCCCCAGTCTTTCTTTGTTTATCTGAATCCCCTCCCCCACTCTTTTTATCCTCTGTGTCATTTCTTCCATATATAACGCAAATAATAACGGCGATAATACGCACCCCTGCCTTACCCCCCTCTTGCTTTCTACCCATCCCGTTTCTATACTTCCTAGCGCGTACTTCGCTTTTGTTCCTTGGTACATCGATGTTATGATGTTTATATACTTTTCTGGTATTCCACTCCTTGCCATTATTTTCCACAGCAGTTCCCTGTTTACTTTATCATAGGCTTTCTCTATATCCAGGAATGCACAGTAACCCATTTTTTTCTCTCTTTTCATTTTCCCCATCACTTCGCTTAGTATATAGATATTATCTGTCCCCCTCCTGTCTCTTCTGAACCCATTTTGGTCATCACTTATTAGCCCGTTTCCCTCTATGGCTCTATTCATCCTTTCCTTCAATATCCCGCAGAAGAGTTTCCCTATTGTGTTTGTCACTGTCACTGGCCTGTAGCTTTTCATTTCCTTCTTACTCTTGTACCCTCCCTTGTGCAATAGTGTTACTCTCGCTTCATTCCATCTTTCTGGTACTCTCTCATTTCCCATTACCTCATCAAACATTTTCTTCAGTCTTCTTGCCATTTCTTCCCCCCCCCCCCCCCCCCCCCTCTATGTACATTTCATTTGGTATCCCATCCGGGCCGGTCGACTTTCCCTTTTTTAGTGCTTTGATCCCTCTCCTTACTTCTTCTATTGTGAGCTCCCTTTCCATTTCCATCTTATCCTGTTCTGGTAGCCTTCTCTCTCTCATTTCCAAGTTCCATTCCCTCTCCTCCCCTTGTTCATTTACTCCCCCTATTTCCTCCCAGTATCGCTTTATTTCAATCGTTATTTCTTCTTCTGTCTTTATTATTCTATCTCCCACTATTAGTTCCACGCTTTCTTCCTCTCTACCGGTCTCACCTCTTAACATCCTATACCACTCCTTTTGGCCCTCTTTCCCCTTGCTTCTGATCTTTTCTACTTCTTCTTTCTCGTGTTTTATCATTGCCTCTTGTATTAGTATTTTTACCTTCTTCCTTTTCTCCTCGTATGCCCGCACCACTTGTCTTTCTTCTCGTTCCCTCTCTCCGCCTTCCCTCCTATTTCTCTCTATCATCCTTCTCCTTTCTCTGTTCGCATCCCTTCTTTCACTTCTTGCTTGTTTTATTTCCCCATTCCACCATGGTTTTTGTTTTCTTTTTCCTGTCCATCTTCTTATTCTTCCTATACTCCTTTCTGCCGCTCTATTTATGTCCATCATCAACTCTCTGTTCATTTCTTCTACGCTCCCCTCTCTTCTTTCCCCTATTTCTTCCAGGTCAATCAGCACTCTGCAGACCCCATAATCCTGTTAATCTCTAACCGTTTTGGTAAGATGATCCTCAGGGTATTAGAGTGTTCAGCCTATAATTGGGCTTTGTAATTGGGGTTGTGTGGGACAGGGATCTGCCTTGCTTAGGCCAATCGGCTTTCTGCAGACTCCCATTTTCTTATGTTCTTATGTTCTAGCGTAATGCAATTTTACTAAAACCCAAGCCTACCTGAATATATGCAGAGCTCAACCGCAAAAACAAAAAAAAATATGTTGAGCAGTGAAATAAAATTAAGCTAGGCCTAGGCCTGTTTTCTCATAGGCCTAATAACCTAATGAAGTATACTAGGCCTATAGCCTAACCTAATTTAAGTTATTTCACAAAATACTAATAGGCCTACCCAGCCCTCCTCATGCATTATTTTCTATTGTAAAATAAGTTTGTGCTTAACCCGGGAACTGCTGGGAGACTCTTAAGAGTTCCCCTGGCGGACTGCTGGGAGACTCTTAAGAGTGAGTGAAAAAAAAATCAACTTTTGACATCGAAAAAAAAATATTTTGTTTATTTTATTTTTTTATTTTTTTTTTTGGCCTCTGGGCAATGCAAAATCTCAGTCCTCTACCTCCCCTCCTTCCCCACTTTCCTCCTCTCCTTCAGTTATCACCTATTTTCCCTGTTATTCCCTTATTCTGAGGTATATTTTCGTGCTAACATTAGCGAGTTGCAAGCAGGGTGTTGTCATCACTGATGGCAAGCGAGTGCAAGAGAGAGAGAGAGAGAGTATCGATCGACTGTGTCTCAGTGGCCTTGGGGAAATTGGCGGGAAAGCAGCTTGCCTCACCCATACATTATACAACTCGCGGGCTATATCTCCGATTTTGACCATCCAAACGCTGTTTCACTCGTTTTATTGTTGTTTCAGGTTAATACCTTTATAATCAACCCATAATAGGCGCATATGGATAAGTATTAATGCTATTAATGGTACAATGAATATTTTAGTGACGGAAACACCTCAAATACGTCAGCACAGGGGGACGTTTCCAATTACCCCCATGCGCACTTGATAGGTTAACTGCAGTAATGAAAGGTAGCCTATAAATAGGGGTTTAATTCTAGTTTCGCTTTCACAGCATAGCCTACTCATAAATTTCTATGGCTACTTTAGAGTTGTCATATACCATACTTAATTCCTATATATGTCCAAAGCTGCGGAAATGCATTATAAGGAATTATACCTATTGTAAAACAAAAAAAAAAAATTCTCCCCATATGCGGCACCATAGCTATTACATAATACTAGGTTAGGTTAGGTAAGGTTGTTAGGTTAGGCTAATGTCGTTAATGTAGTTTATTATCATTGTATTACGTCTTTTACCCAGCAAATTCAGCAATTTCCCTGATCTTCATAGTTGGTCGGGAAGCTATGCCTTTACAACGGCGCCTCCCTTTTGTCGCTGTGTACGTGAAACTAGAATTTTACCTAAATAGGCTAGCCTATGTTGGCTGTGCAATTGTCTCGATTTGACATTTTTACCTAATTAGACCTAAAGCAGCCTCAGTCTATTCCCAAACCCCAAACAGTATCCCATGTTAAGCCCTAGGCTAGGCCTAGGCCTAATCCCACTCTCAATCAAAATTCGAACTGATAAATTCGTACCTACCGGTAGCGCTGCCTAGGCTAGGCCTATATTTTTCATGAATAGATGTAGAAAATGGTTTAAAGGAAAGACCATCCTATATTATGTTCAAATAATATGTAATAGCACTGTGTATGGTTGTATTAAATTTAAATAGTGTATATTAATGGGATAAATACTCCGAAGTTCGCATACGTTCAGAAATTATAGTGCAACACTGTTGCCAGATACTAGTCAATCCCATTATCATTATATCATAATGGATTTTACTCATTTGCATAATTTCAAATACCTAGGACATTAATATAATATTTTCCTATCTTTTTTGTAGTGATATTTGTATGATTTAGTGGTATATTGGTGTCTGTCTAGGGTTATAATGCATTGTGAAAGTTACCTCTGAATTTCTGACTTGGTAACAGTTCGGTATGGGCCGGCTTAAGTAACCCTGCTTTCTTTGAGTACTACACGTTAAGAAAAGCTTTCGGTTCTGTCATTACTGTTCAAGCAACTGCTAAATTCGACATCATGTTCAAATAATATGTAATAGCACTGTCTATGGTTGTATTAGACAAAAATCGTGATAGGTTTCTATTTTATGTGGATAAATAGTATTAAGCTGAATACACTAAATACCGAAAGTTCACTAGAGTGGTTGTTGATACATTTGCTAGATATGAGGGAGGAGGGAGGTAGGAAGGAAGGGCAGGGTAAGTCACACAGGCAATTGCCAAAACTTTAAAGGTCCATATCATTGTTATTAAACAAAGCATTTGGCAAAGGGAGGAATTGTTAAAACCTTAGCCAATACTCTGTCATTCACCAAAAATAAATTTGAATTATCATTATTATTTGGTAGGGTAGGTATGTATAGGTAGGTTGGCTAAATAATTGCTGGAATTTGTAGGGACTCGAACTGTTTTGAGAGAGTTAAATACAAAAAAAATAAAAGATCTGAATAATAGAGAGATTTTGTTATTAAGCAAAACTGGGGGATGCGTGGAAGCCTATAGACTGTAGACGGTAAACTTTGTGTGGGTAGCGAATGCGGTTTTAACCCGTTGAGCCCCGGCTAGTTATAATATTTTGTTCACCCCAGTCCCAAGCCATTTTCACTTATTTTTTTTGTTTGCTAAAATGGAAGACAAGGATGAGAAATGAAAAAAAAACAAAAAAAAATCACCTCTGACATTTTTTTTTGGGGGGGGGGGGCCGGTGGGGGTTGGGGGGGGGGGAGCTTCAAAAAAATTTGTTGAGCCAAAATGGAAGAGAATGGTGAGAAATGAACACACAAATAAAAAAAAACTCATTTCGGTCATTTGGGGGGGGGGGGGGGGGGTTTCAATAGTTCGTCTCCCCCGCATGACCACCCGCCCGGGAGCACTAGGGTAAAAACTGAGTATGGCATTGTACGGCATACATCCTAAGGAGTATCTCACATAAATCTCAAGCCTCTAGCTCCCATATGACCGGAGTAATGAAGGTTCAAAGTGGCGGTAAACTAGGGGTGTAAACTATCCGCACTAAGCCCACCACCACCAGCCGCGCGGCTGTCTCGGCCCGCTCACACCTACTGGCCCGGCTCCCCCACACACTACGGTACCGCCCCCTCCTATTCTCCCGCCATTTCCTACCTTACGAGCCACGTAAGTGTTTTTTATATGTCGGACGCACGTGATGCGTCGCTGGGAGTTGGTGATCAAAGACTGCCGACGCAACACGTGCGACGCTGGGTCTCAACGGGTTAAAGTCATTTAAGAATAGACAGTTTTCAATGCTGCGGCCAAACTATTCCACCCATTTATATTCTTTTGGTATCAAAACGTTCGGAATCGCGAGCTTCACCCAACTACGCAAGCATGGCTTTGATCATCAGCGTAGTTTTCAAGATGTGGAATTTTAAGTGGAATTCAAGGTTTTTTCAAGATTGCCGGAAAAACCCCCACGTGCAAAAGCAAAACCTTCTCTATAACATTTGCGGAGCATTAGTAGGGGAGTCCGTATGCCAAAGCCCAGTCGTTTCCGATGAGTGGGAGAGACGGTATTTAAGCGTCAAGTTTTTCGGGAAATCGGCTGCCACGGACCTGTTTGGCCACCATGCCGGATGTTTAGCATATCAAAAGTTGCCCAATACAAAAACGCACCTCTTGTGAAAGTTTGATCCCGATCCAAAAAGCGGTTATGGAGTTATTGCGTCGAAACCGGCACGTATGAAGAATTTGGATGAAAACCCGGGTTTAATGATTACAATAGGGGTTCCCCGTAGGGGACGAACCCCTAATTAAAGTTGCAAGCAACGTTGTCCGGGGTTCGACGGTTTTGCAAGCAGGGTATTGTGTTGGATACAAATGCTGGGTCACAGATATCAAATAATCATTTAACTTATCGGGCATGGAGAAACTACAGAAGGAGCAGATTGTGCAAACAAACAAGAGTGAGAGAGGGAGAGATTGGCTGTAAAAGGGATCTGCCTCTATCCGTTTAGTAACAGAGTTGTAGATATGTGGAATTGGCTACCGAGTGCTATAATGGGATGAAGAACAATAGAGCTTCAACTTGAAATTAGATAGAACGAGATGGGTTGGGTATGAAAGGGATCTGCCATGTGTAGGTCAATCGGCTCTGGAGACTCCCATTTTCTTATTTTTTGTATTTTCTCATTTGTGAAGGAGAGAGAGGGAGTATGGCGAGAGAATAGGATGTCGTAAACGTAAGGAAGATAGCGATAAATATGAGAGAGAGAGAGAGCGCGGGATGGGTTGGGTGTGAAAGGGATCTGACATGTGTGGGCCAATCGGCTCTCTGCAGACTCCGGTTTTCTTATGTTCTCATTTATGAGAGAGAGAGAGAGAGACTAGGATGTCATAAATGTAAGGAAGACAGAGATAAATCAGAGTTTTTATGAGATGGGTTGGGTGTGAAAAGGATCTGTCTTGTGTGGGCCAATTGGCTCTCTACAGACTCCCATTTTCTTATGTTCCTATTTCTTACAATTGTGTTTTGGTTGTAGGTATATGATAACATGGGTGTATAGTAAGTAGTGTAAATAACAGGTAACATTTATGAGATGGGTTGAGTGTCAAAGGGACCTGCCTTATGTGGGCCACTTGGCTCTCTGCAGACTCCCATTTTCATCTTGGTTGCATGTGTAAGGGATCTGCCTCATTTGTACCGGTGTGCAAACAAACAAGAGCGAGAAAGAGATTGGCTGTGTAAGGGATCTGCCTCTATTCGCTTGGTAAAAGAGTTGTAGATATGTGGAATAGGCTACCAAGTGCTATAGTGGGATCAATAACAATAGAGCTTCAACATAAAATTTGATAAGACGAGATAAATTGGGTGTGAAAGGGATCTGCCGTGTGTGGGCCAATCGTCTCTCTGCAGACTTCCATTTTCATCTTGGTAGCATGTGTAAGGATCTGCCTCCTTTGTACCAGTGTGCAAATAAGAGAGAGAGATTGGCTGTGCAAGGGATCTGCCTCTCTCGTAACAGAGTCGTAGACATGTGAAATAGGCTACCTAGTGCTATAGTGGGTGTTATGCCCTGTTTTTTTACAGGTTTAACTTGGGTAATGTGAGTTCTAAATTGACTGGGTATATAAGGCTGCATACACAATACAAGATATGAGGAATAGAGAACACAAAGAAACACATGGTAGCAAGTTACATGATCACGTTTATTGATATACCACTGCAGAATACTTGTGTAAGACAATATAATAGAATTGAACAACACTAGCATAAGTGGATCTGGATGGAGCCTAGTCTCCCACTTCCAACGTTCAGGTATTAATCTTCTGATCACTGGCTTTGATTTCACAGGTTTATATACCGAAGACCATCAATGTTACTTATAGATTCATATTCACAGTTAGATTTATTACTGGTAGCTCTGGTGCACAAGTAGTAGTTCACAGACTAGATTAGACACACGTATTTTTAGAGCACGGGAAATCTAGTAACCTCAGGGGGTACTGATCTAAGTTTTATATCCTTGTCTCAGAAATACATAGAACGCAAATCAGTGGGCGAACGTTAGATATCACTAGAGTTTTAATATCTGAATAAAGTAATTACGAGAGTCAAGGTCGCCTGTTAATTAAAGAGCACTGATCGCTTAGTACGTCCCAAATGGAATGGTTAAGTATGAATTACACTGGGCAAGGTCTTAGCCACTTCGTAGAAATATTAATTAGTGAATCTAAAACAGCACAGTAATATGTAGTACTGCTAAAGGGAATCTTGGGTAGTATCTGATGGGTCTGGTCCTGGTTATCTTGCGTCCATGATGTTGGGGGCTAACGACTGGTTCCGCGGCCGTCCAGGGGGGCCATATGTGTGAAGTTCTTCAATACGTGGGCAGGTCCTTCTATCCAAATCTGCCACGGAGTCTGCCGGTTCTGGGATCTCACTCCGGAACAACACAAGGGCAGAGCTAGAAATTAACTGCAGGGTAGTGACCCCTGGTTGGTGTCTAGCTTTCAACTGATTTGACTGGGGGCGGGAGTTAGATTTATAGGCTCGGTTCTGGACCCTGTAGACAGTAGGGATCTCGAGTCTTATGGACTTAATTGAGCTCTCAATAGATATGGGGACTAGGTAAGATGGTATTTACTCTTGTGGCACAGGGCGATAGGAAGCCTTTATATTTTCATATAACTGAGCCTTAGTAAGAGGTACTATTTTGGCTATACTGGATGTATTTAGGGGAGAGAGACTGGATCTACTTTGCGAGGAGGATGGGGACAGCTGTGATAGGAGCGTCTCTCTAGATTGTTCAATCTTCATTCTATGGTATAGCTGAGGTGCTAATTTAGTGATCAGAGCATGCAAGAAAGGTAAATGGTTTATTGTGAGTTAATAGAGGTTAGTAAAGGTGTTAGTCATTCATGGTTAGTTCATTGATAGGAAGAATTCCTGTGCTACCTGGCAATGACTCAAAGTCAAAACAGGGGCCAGGTATACCTCCGCGGGGGTGGGGGTCTCCCTCCTCGGGTGGGCAAAAAGGGGGAGCTGGGCGCCCTCTCTCTGATATAGTCGTCCGGCGGCTGTGGCTAGGGGCTTGCCATATCACCAGTGTTTGTAATAACCCTCTGTGTATGAGACAGATGTGAGTGTCTTTAATACCAAAACCGAAGGTGCCTTAGCTAGCTGGTTTTACTCGGCTGGTTGTTAATTGTAGGGTTTGCTGGATATGGTGGAGACTGGGTTGCTAACTCTGCCACATTTATCTGGAAGTATGGCAATAGAAGTTAGTTACTGGCGGGGCGGCTAGCCTCGCACCGACGACCATTGGGTGCAGGGTTGTGAATGTGTTGTAAGAGAATAGATGGCATGCAAGGGGCTAGTAAAGTTCTAATGTTGTTCTGGCCTACTAAGTGAAGGTAGGCTGGATAGGAGTATATATATAAAAGGTTGGAGAGCGTTAGTAACGGACAATTCAAGGATCTTCAAGAGGTATGAGAGAGAGGCTAGGTCGGACAAGAGTCGAGAAGCGCGGGTGTCTTAATGAGAGGTGGGGGGAGAGTTCAAGGGCTACAGGGAAATTTTGCCCCTAAGGTCCCTGAGCGTGGGGGTGGCATTAGGCTACAATTGATATGGAAGTTTGAAAAGGCAGTAGAATACGTTAGCCAAATGCTACCGGGGAATGCAACTATGGGGTGGTATATGAGTCTGGAAAAGATAGAGTTATGTGATCAGTCAGAGGGTTATGGATACTATTAGTTGGCCCTGGGAACTGCGTTTTCTATTAAATATAAAATACCAACCACAGCGGCAGTTCGTAGGGGTACTTAGTTATTGTTTCGGGGTACTTATGACAGATACTGATAACCAGGTTATCTTATATAATCTCTGGTTGGGGTAAGAGGTGTAAGACACGAAGTAAATTGGCGTAGTGTGGACTGTGGATACGAAGGAGGCAAGGGGAAGACGTATGACAATTGTGGAAAGTAAATGGAAAAAGGTGAACACAATGGCGGATAAAATACTTAACCTAAAGGATTGCATACATCGATGAACGATGACATTATAGTCGTCGTCCTAACAAGGTGATGAAACCTGGTTGATCTGTACTTGGCACAATACGACACAAGGACACTGCCGCTATGTCGCATCAATGCTGGTGGCAGTTAATATTATAGACTTAGTTACTAGAGGAACAATGCAAGGGGCGACTGAGCACGGGTTACACATATCTATACTCGTCATGGAAAATGATATAAGAGGTCTAGGGACAAGCGTGGGTGTTTGAACTTCTAAGATATATAACATCTACTTCTCGGATGCAAGAACATACATAGATATAATTATGGCTGTCTGATGTGTTGGCATTGGCTCAACGTCGGGACAGGCATGGGTGTTTTTAATATGAATGTATATTCCTGTTCATCATCTTTGTAGCAAGGACAGTGCCGCTATGTCGTATCAATGCTGGTGGCAGTTAATATTATAGACTTAGTTACTAGAGGAACAATGCAAGGGGCGACTGAGCACGGGTTACACATATCTATACTCGTCATGGAAAATGATATACGAGGTCTAGGGACAGCGTGGGTGTTTTAACTTCTAAGATATATAACATCTACTTCTCGGATGCAAGAACATACATAGATATAATTATGGCTGTCTGATGTGTTGGCATTGGCTCAACGTCGGGACAGGCATGGGTGTTTTTAATATGAATGTATATTCCTGTTCATCATCTTTGTAGTTAGGAGTGTAGGACACGAGGGGGTTAGTGTACGTGAGGTGTGGAAAATGGTCAGTTTAGAAAAGGTAAATGGGTGTGTCCTGGAGCTGTTTAGCCCTGCGGGCTTGGGCCTGTCTGGAATGGCGGGCTCAGTCAGCTGGTCCTTTCGTTCTGTGGACCTTTCCTTTGGTGTTTCTGTGTGGTGTTCGTTCATGGCTTCTGTGGTGGGCTTCTCGTTCTGGGGCATTTTAGTGGGATCAAGAACAATAGAGAATTTCAAGATAAAATCAGATAGTCATATGGACGAAATGGGTTGGATGTGAAAGGGATCTGCTTTTTGTGGGCCACTTGTCTCTCTGCAGATTCCCATGTTCATCTTGTAAGGGATCTGCCTCGTTTGTATCGGTGTGCAAAAAACAAGCGACAGAGAGAGACTGGGTGTGTAAGGGATATGCCTCTATTCGTTTAGTAACAGAGTTGTAGATATGTGGAATAGGCTACCGAGTCCTATAGCCAATCGGCTCTCTGCAGACTCTGTTTACTTATGTTCTCATTTGTGAGAGAGAGAGCGAGGCTCCCTATTTCCTGTTCTCATGCACTAGTACAGTATGTCCTAATCGTAAGGAAGACAGCGATAAATAAGAGAGAGAGAGAGATAACTAATGCGTAGCCTATAACAACACTCAAACAAGCACACACATAGCTACACAAGACCATCACACAAGCACACACACACCTATCTAGTGTGACGCTCACCGCTTCCCCCAGAACCGCATGGCTTATTCGCTAGGACTCGCCAGGGCAGAGAATGTAGCTACAGTCTACCTATCATTGTGTACTTTCCTTCTCGAGAAAGCTTGTGTTGCAGACAGTTCAGAACTGTTCTTTATTTTCGTCTGTCACAATCCTTTCTATTTTATTTAGTCAATTGCAAGTATTGTGTTAAGTAGTTGAATGATGGGAAGGCGAGCAGGAGAGAGAGAGAGAGAGAGAGACCAGGTGGTGTGACTTGGTGGTGAGTGTGGCACGTGGCTGGCCCCCTTACATAGGCCTCGCGGGATTCGTTGCCTCCTGCCTAACACTGCCTACTAGGCGGCTGCTTACTGGGCGACTGTCGCGCGCCCTTGTGCCATTCCTGCGAACTGGGACTCCAGCGAGGCGGTCCCTGGGAATATCCTTGTCAGATCCTTCCCAGACAGCATACTCTAAGCATCTCCCATGAACTGTTCCACACTCTTGTCTTAGAATCTTTCTCTCCTACTGCCTCTATCATTTCCACTACTTCCTCACCTTTTATTAATATCAATCCCCCTCTGGTTCCCTGCATCCACACCTTGAATTGGTGGCCAGACTGTATTATATGCTGGATCTCACATTTCTTATGTATTAGGCTAAGGTTGAAGAGAGTCGTTGTCTTTTTGGGAGATTGTATTGCTCTGACTGTCTCCATCAATCACTAATGTTTCTACAGGGTTAAATAATGCTAGACTAGGGATCAGGTACCTTGCTGTTGGTGTTTTCACTGTGTGTAGGCTACTTTTGAGCTGCACGACACTACGGATTCTGTGGGTTACCTGGGTGGATCTTTTGTCTGTGTACCTTGGAGTTTAGACTGTGTAGTGCATGAGGGCTGCTTTCCTAATCCACTCAACACTGTTCTAACTCTATTTGCTTTTACTTTTGAGGGTCGCCAGGAGGATACTCGATACTTGTGATCGAGAATCCTCAAGAGAGCACCCCTTCATATTAACGTAATCAGGCCGCACAGACCCAAGGTCCACACTAGGCTAGGAGCTGCCTTGCTCCACCAGAATTCTGTACCTTTGCGCATCCCAGCTAGACTTTATTAACCCGGGTAGACATTAGCTGGATTAGATCATATACTCTTTTATGCATACCCATTATTTCTACACAAGCATTTTGAGGTCTAGGTTGCTGTAGAGAGACACAACCAGCATAGACCGGTTTTGTTAATAGGAGTACTACTTTTTCGTGGCGAGCATTATTACTGTTGCACCGCTTATAATATTCTTGTGTCCAATAACATTATAGGTCCAGCCTTTTTGTGTATTTAACCTACACGTGCATTATCCTGCCTCCTGCTATTTTGTGGTTCCATTTCCGATACGTTCTTCTTAGTAGCAACCGACATTATTCAGAAGATTCCTTGTTCGGTGCTTGAGGACTTTGCAACACTTTCTTTCATAAAGGAGTGACAGATATTATTGATTAAAGTAACGTTAAGTAAACCTTCTTCTTGTTTGCATTAGATCACTCTTGTGATTTAATTAAGTTAACTATCTTTTCCTTGTGTACCATAACTAAGCAACCATATGTTATAGATAATAGGCTGTTTCAGAGAACATCAGCCTATAGTAGAAGCACATAGATACTGAGAGTTAAGATACCCCGCTATCGCAGATATAACTCTGGAGGGTATATGTGTTCTTTGTTCGACGGGATTATATATCAGGGGTTGGATCTAGCGTTTCCGTTGTTGCATTTATGCCAGTCTAGTCCAATGTATAAGAGCCACTGATTTATACGAGACCCGATCGTAACACTAGCGACGAACTGTTCTGTTTGCATATCATACACGCTCCGCCATACCCATTCCATCACTTTGTATGTACGATATTATTTCCGTCTTTTTTACTGTGTATGGATTAAGTTATTGGTGTTCCCTCTTGACATATGTGTCCTGCTATTTCTGTATGCATACATAATAGCATGAAAGTGATCAATACGCGCATATGAAGCTATGTATCTCGTATATCGGGGTTCTCTTCCCTTCCATCGGTCCACCTCTTATACCTCCCTCCCTCCTCCCTATCCCATAATTATGTGTTAACATTATATTTTAGGTTTCCGAAAGTAAATACGTACTTCCGATAAATATCTAGCCTTGTATTTAAATCATGAATCCTGTTTAATGTCATTATTTAATAGAAACATGTGTAATGGTTACATTTATACACAGGATAAGATAAGCAAATACAAACCTCAGAGCATAATCATTGGCGATGAGAGGGTGGTTGTAGGCAGTGTTGCCAGTTGTATTGCTACATATTATTGCTAGATGTAGAGCTATTTACTTCAATCTAGCAGCCATTTCTTTTATATCTAGAGACATTTACTAGGGATAATTTGAAAATTTCAGACATTCTAGTCATATTACATTGTAAAATTTGCAAAACAAACAAACCAAAACTCTTTAGAAATTGCAGCATTATTCTAACATTGTTTGACTATGTAGCAACATGCTAGCGACTTTTGAGAAAGGATCTAGCGGTATTTTGTGGTAACACTTAGGAGGGTTAAAATACGAGTCACACGGGCAATTGCCAAAACTTTAAAGGTCCATATCATTGTTATTAAACTAAGCATTTGGCAAAGGGAGGAATTGTTAAAAACCTTAGCCAATACTCTGTTATTCACCAAAAATAAATTTGAATTATCATTATTATTTGGTAGGGTAGGTATGTATAGGTAGGTTGGCTAAATAATTGGTGGAATTCGTAGGGACTCGAACTGTTTTGAGAGAGTTAAATTAAAAAAAAATGGTAGATCTGAATAATAAAGTGATTATGTTATTAAGCAAAACTGGGGGATGCGTGGAAGCCTATAGACTGTAGACGGTAAAGTTTGTGTGGGTAGCGAATGCGGTTTTAAAGTCATTTAAGAATAGACAGTTTTCAATGCTGCGGCCAAACTATTCCACCCATTTATATTATTTTGGTATCAAAACGTTCGGAATCGCGAGCCTCACCCAACTACGCAAGCATGGCTTTGATCATCGGCGCAGTTTTCAAAATGTGGAATTTTAAGTGGAATTAGAGTTTTTTTTCAAGATTGCCGGAAAAAACCCCACATGCAAAAGCAAAACCTTCTCTATAACATTTGCGGAGCATTAGTAGTGGAGTCCGTATGCCAAAGCCAAGTCATTTCCTATGAATGGGAGAGACGGTATTTAGGCGTCAAGTTTTTCGGGAAATCGGCTGCCACGGACCTGTTTGACAGCCATGCCGGATGTTTAGCATATCAAAGCGGCTCGCTTGGTGTAGTGACTAGCGTCTCGGACTTCCACCCAGAAGGCCCGGGTTCGCGCCCACGCTCGGCGCATTAAAGATTTTTCACAAGCACTGAGTCATTTCCATCCCTCATGAGCAAAGGGATGGGGTAGTAGTACAGGACCCCAATGGAAATACGCCTAATCGGCCTTATTGAGCTATCCTTAGCTAGCTTAGCATGCGCTAGCTTTAAGAACTATTATTATTATTATTATTATTATAAAAGTTGCCCAATACAAAAACGCACCTCCTATGAAAGTTTGATCCCGATCCAAAAAGCGGTTCGGGATTTATTGCGTCGAAACCGGCGCGTAAGAAGAATTTGGATGAAAACCCGGGTTTAATTATTACAATAGGGGTCGAACCCCTAATACTAATAATAATAATAATAATAATAATAATAATAATAGTAATAATGATAATAATAATAATAATAATAATATTTATTCAGTTAGCATTTTACAATGTTGGTACCACATAATATGTTACAAAAATGACATGTACCAGCTTTGCATAATTCCAACTAAGGATAGCCCAATAAAGCCGTTAGGCGTATTTCCATTGGGGTCCTTGTGGGATTAAGTTAGCTGGGGAAAAAGGGGAGGATAAAAAATGTAAATGAATAATTATGATTAGTAGATACCTTAGAGAAAGTATTTCTAGGGAGTTATATTAAGATACCTTACATTCTATAGTTGGACTGGTCAAAATATTTAAGTAATAATTTTTGTTTGTTTTGCCTATCTCTTATGTCGTATTTAGTAGTAGACATAAGCTTGGTGTTCCCTTCTCGCAGCTATTCGGTTCAGGTGCTCCTTCAATCTATGTCTGAAGGAATACAATGTTCTCTTTTCACGGACTGTCTGGGGTAGGTTGTTCCAGTCTTTGATGGCAGTGAAGCAGAATGTTAGCTTACCCTGTCCTTGGATTCTCGGAACCGTAAAATTATACACCCTATTCCGTGTATTGTGTCCATTCCTTTCATAATGTAATGGATGTGCTTCTGGAAGCTGGTTTGGGTTGGGCAGGGAGGGAGAGATGAGAGTATTTGTGTGTGATACCGTGTGCTGGGTGTTGTTTTGATATTCCTTGGTGTCTGTGGGTGTGCTGCCATGTAGTGTTGTTGTTGTTGTTGTTCCCCAAGCTGCCTGGCCGAACAGCCCCAAGGTCCCGAGCAAGGCCAAGGCCATAACCGAGCGCCCCCACAGAACCCTCCCTGCCGAAGACAATAAAGCCTGGGTGACCGAAGCCACTCCATGGCGGGGAGCTGAGGAAGGTGCGGAAAAGCCCAGGAAACCAAAGCCCCACCCAAGGCCCTGTTCTCCTCAGCAATTATGAAGAGAAAGTTGAGGGGCAAAGGAAAAATGTGATGCTTTGGCTTCCAATCTTGGTAGATTGGGAGGTCAATCCACGGAAGAGACGCCGTCACTCGAGATCTAGAAAATATATAAGTAAAAGGAACAGTCAGAGTAAGCTATGGGTATGTAGTGTAGTGGATGGTGTTGGTTTGTGGAGGCTGCAGCCAGGTATTGAGTGCCTCTCATGTCTAGGTGGTCTTTGACTTTGCGGGCTTTGGTTTCTTGATGTAGGTGATCTGTAGGTGTAGTAACTGTGCATCCTGTGATGATTTTTAGGGCTTTGTTTTGAATGGTCTACAAGGTCTAGTGGTGTGTTTCAGCTAGGTTAGAAGCCCAAGCAGGGCTTACATATTCCATCACTGATCTTATGCATTGTTTGTATACTGTGGTGGTAGTTTCTATGTTGTGTCCAAATGTTGTGTGGGCAAGTGACCTGAGGTCATTAAGTCTGGGTGTCAGTTTACTTTTTATGTTTGTGGTTATGTGTTCCATTTGATATGTTATAGCTCTTAAGGTCACATTATCATTAGAATTACTAAAACTGATTTAGTTTAATTTATATACAGTATATGGAATAATAAAGAAACGTTTACTTGATTCATACGATGTGATAATCTACAGTGATATTCGAACCTTAAGAACTATAAAATGGCACATGGAACACATAAAATCTTAGATATCATATAATACAGTAAACACAAGCTAGAGAAGAAATGCCGTCACTGCCTATTTTAAATGTGTGATAAGTTAATCCCGGCCTGTGATTGGCTAAGCCGGGTGAGCAAGTCAGTCGGTCTTCACCTCTCGCTTACTTCTTGCACTTATCATTTATTTATTTTGCTTGTGTTTACTTTATGATATATATATATACAGTATATACGTTATTATAGTGTTTCATGTGATATCATCCTGCAATCTTAATAGGCTACACGTGGGGAGGGCTATGAAGATTAGGGGAAATGCAGGGTTAAAAGCTTAAAATTAGGTTAATTGGTCAACATTAGCCTAACTTAACTTAACCTAGTAATGGCACCTTAATGAGAGGTTGATGGGGTTGGCTCATCATCAACGTCGGAAGAGTGGCACTGTGGCTGACTGGCTGTCGTCCTCGGTCAAATTTAGGATTATTTTCATTTAGGAAAAAACCCAAGTTTCCCAAGGTTTACTAGTGACATATTTAAATTGTTCAAATCGTGGATTTTTTTTATCTAGCACAAATTAGCATGTCCTCAAGTAGCCTTGTATACATATATACATGTATACATATACAGATGAAGATCATATCCCATTGACCTTAACAGCTAGTTTGGAAAGAGCGCCAGAATGAACCCAGTCAAACAATAGTGTAAATCCAAAACTGCCATGGGGCGGGCTTAACGAGGAGGAGTGTGAGCAATTTTGCACTTTAACACACACTCTCCTTTCTGAGCTTGATCCTGGCAGTGAGGATGCCATTACCTGTGAATACCCCCATTGTGTTAATGCTAGTCATCGAGAAGAGGTCAGCAAGCTGTACAATAATATTATATCTTGTCTTACTAAGGCTAGTATGACATAGTAGACATTCACAAGCATAACAAAAAATACTCTTTTAACAAACCTGGGTGGAATGACCATGTTTCAGAACTATACCAGGCATCCCGAGATGCTCGTAGTGTATGGCTGGATCATAACAAACCGAGACAGGGACCCATTTTTGACATGTTCACCAGACTAAAGGCTAGATGCAAGTATGCAATCAGATATATAAAAAACAATGAAAATGTATTAAGAAGAGAAGCATTGGCCTTCTGGAAGGATATTAAAAAAATGCATAATAGCTGCACACCTCTACCCGTTAGTGTAGATGGGATCTCTGGTACTAATAACATAGCCAATCTTTGGAAAACACATTACCAAACTTTGTTTAACTCTGTTGGGCACCAAGGAAATACCATTGCTGCTACAACAGAGTGTAACAAAGAAGACAAATATGACACAATTAAAGTTACAAATGAACAAATCAAGGCTGCAATAAGTAGGCTAGATGCTAACAAATCCTGTGGTTTTGATGGTATATATGCTGAACATTTGAAGTACTCCTCCACTCTCCTCTTGGAGAAACTCAGCAGTTGCTTTACCAGCTTTCTAATCCATGGTTTCCTACCAGAATCTATGATGTCCGTTACCTTGATACCAGTAATTAAAGACAAGGCTGGCAAAATTACATCAAAAGACAACTATAGACCTATTGCCCTTGCCAGTATTGTAAGTAAGATACTAGAGTTAATCATTTTAGACAGAATCTCAGTGTATATCTCAACTAATAGTAATCAATTTGGTTTTAAAAAGAATCATGGTACGGACCAGTGCATCTACACTCTGAAGGAGCTAGTGGATGGGTACATCAAAATGAACAGCGCTATTTTTGCATGCTTTCTTGATGCTAGTAAGGCATTTGACAGAGTCTGCCACAATATCCTGTTTGATAAATTAGCAACAAGGGGAGTGCCATCCTATATACTGAGAATCTTGAAGTACTGGTACGCCAATCAAACATTTAATGTAAGATGGGGTAACATTATTTCGGATTCCTTTACAGTAACCAATGAAGTGAGACAGGGTAGTATTCTCTCACCTTACTTATTCAATGTATATATGGATGAATTAAGTGATAAATTGAATAAAGAGCAGATTGGATGTTATGGTGGGAATAAAATCATCAACCATCTCATGTATGCTGATGATCTGGTCATTATTGCACCGTCTTCTGCGGGTCTGAGCAAACTTCTTGATATATGTGAATCTTTTGGTAGTAAACATTGTGTTAAATTCAACCCACTGAAAAGTGCTGTTCTTATATTTAGATCAAAATTACTGTATAAAAGTAAACTGCCAAATTTCTCACTCAATAATCAAATTATTCAAGAAGTAAACAAAATAAAATACCTGGGACACATTATCTCAAACGATTGCTCAGATGATGCAGATATCGGCCATCAGCGCAGACAGCTATATTTACGTGGTAACACCATCTTGAGAAAATTCCACATGTGTAATTGGGAAACTAAAGTCACTTTGTTCCGGACATATTGTTCCTCTATGTACACGGCCCATTTGTGGTGGAAGTATAAGAGAGCCACCATAAATGGTCTGTGTACATCCTATCATAATATACTCAAGATGTTCATTGGTCTCTCTAAATATGAAAGCACTAGTATGGTGTGCACACTGTTGGATGTGCAGTGCTGTCGGGCTGTCATTAGGAGACTGGTGTACAGCTTTTCGCAGTGACTGCAATCCTCCAGTAACACGCTGATTGTAGCTCTTTGGTCTAGTGATCATATCTATGAATCCCGTATTATATCTCACTGGCAGAATCTGCTGCACACATAGTATGTAATGTAATATATAGGTCTAATTGAACTATGAGCAATGATCTGTGCAATAGGTGTTAACCAACATTGAGCAATAGCCTTAGTTAGCCTATCTGTGTTATATTGTGACAAAATGTGATATGTGCTCTATTCTGTAAATAGGCCTACTGTATTTTTTATTTGATTGTGTCTTTATTAATATATCTTTGTGTATAATTATTATCTGTGCTCTGACGAGAAGTGTATGTGATATGGACCATTAGGTCGTACTGTATTTATACTGTATCTATCTTATGTGTCTGGAATAAAGAATTATTATTATTATTATTATTAAAGCCTACGTGGCATTAAATAGTATCTAGTAGGCTACTTGGGATACAAGACTAACCCTTACTTACCAAGTAGTAGGCCTACGTGTCCCTAAAACCCAGTATGAGAGGGATACAAAACTAATCCTTAGCCTACCTAGCCAAGGTTTTCTAGTAAAATATTTGAATTTTCAAGCCTTGGATTTTTTACCTAGGCCTATTTTTTGATTTACTAAGTTATTAATTATTTTGTTTATTACGAATCTCCTGCACGAATAATAGGCTACAATTCGGCAGATTGTAGGCCTATACGATGCAAACAATCCTTTATGGGCGATATAATCAACATCTTTACTCATAATACACTAATAATAGTATAGATACCCATAAGATCTTCGTTTTCTTTCAAACTAGATGTCGGTGTCAGAGAAAATAGTGGGGATATAAGGGGTAACAATAATATAGGTGAGCGATTTAAATTTGTTCCCTTTAATTATTTTTTAAATTTTTGATGTCTTCCGACTCTTTGCGAGATTTTGTTTTTTTTAATATTATTGTATTAATTGTATTTATTTGTAAAATTTAATAGTATTAAGGTCGCAATATAATAAATTTCACAATTGTGATGAGTTCGTGGGCGATTTTAATCCTTCACTTGATTGGCGCATTAGTGAAGTAAGGACGTTTGAACTGAAACTCTTACAGAATTTACCTAACGGCTTATTTTGGTGATACATTCGGCTCACGATTTTTATCTCAAAGGTTTATTATCACAAAATGGCAAGAAATACTGGCATGGAGAACGTAAGAATTCTTTTTGTGTCCGAAATAAAGGAGATATTGGAAATGGCACCTGGCCTGGGAGGGAGATTCACCTGTGTAGCCTACTCCTAAGTGAAATTTCTGATTACAGTCTCCGTAGGGAACACGGTAATTCTTGCTGATTGAAAATGTTTTGGGATCATTTAGTAATGGAACTGTGCTTTACCGTGACGTGAATGACTCTTATTTTTACTTTAACCCTTAACTGGCGGCACCCGGCTATTGTCGAGTTAAGGGGAGCGTCCGCCATGCATTTCAAAATAGTCCGATCGTGTTCATGTTTGTACAGGTGATAGATACCACTTCTAGGAACAACATATCCAAAAATGAATAAATTCGAATGAATAGTTTTTTCGCTACCTCGGATTTTCGCATTTTGGCCAAATTTTCAAAACCTAAAAACTAAAAAACTTTTGGTCCAATCTACATAAAAAAAATACCATTGGAAAGAGGAGAAACAATGTAATAAAATGTACAGAGGGATATTTGATACACCTTATAGTTTTTTATTATTATTTTTTTTGTTTTATATATATTTAAACGGTTTCAAGCCTCCTGTCAAAAAAGTTATGGGTTTATCAAAAATTCCTCAGTAAATTCTACTGCATTTACTCTCCTCTTTCCAATGTTTTTTTATTTATTAAAATCGGACCAAAATTACGAAAGTTTTTAGGTTTTTTGTTCGAATAATTATAGTTTTGAGAAAAAGGCGAAAAACTAAATTTATCCATTACCCAACGATTCCTCTCTCAAATGACGATATATTGCATCTGTTTGCTCTTGATTGATTTGATACATGTTCTGGTACTAAGATCTAGTGCAATTTACTATACCACACTATACACATATACACTATACCACATATACAACGTAAGTACGGTGGTGCATAAGGGGGGGGGGGCTGTATTTACGGTAATTTTTATTTTAAGAGTCTAAAATTTTGCCAGGAGATGCCTAGAGTGTTGCCCTCACGGGAGCAGTGAAAATCTCAATTTCGGATTTTTAAACTTGCACCTCTAATACCCCATGGCAGACGCTCCCCTTAAATAAATGTGGCCTATGTGGCGGGTCCCGGCTATTGTCGAGTGCAATTTTGAGCACGTAATGTGCTCTGAGAGAGAGCGGAGCAGTGGGAGGAGCATAGGTTACCTCATGACCGCTCACCATGGTGGCCGTGGAGCTACTGAGCTGTACTCCTTTGTACCTCCACCCTCTCTCACTCGTTTCACACGTAATAATGTAAGAAAATGACCGTATTTTACCGATTTTGCCCTTCGGTTGCACGATCGTTGCAAGACAACCAGCCATCGTAGAAGGATGGTTCTGGTGTCATTGGAAAGCTGAATTAACACCCTTTCAGGGATGCATACTTGTATTACGCTCTGGCTCTTGTTTATGCATGAAAAATAGCACGGAAACAAGCTCGTTTACGGTAAAACCCCTCGCTGGGCGGCTCATCAAATATACTCCTCCACCCGCTCTTAAGGTGTTAACCCGGGAACTGCCGGGAGACTCTTAAGAGTTCCCCCGGCGGACTGCGGGAAGACTCTTAACCCGGGAACTGCGGGGAGACTCTTAAGAGTTCCGCCGGCGGACTGCGGGAAGACTCTTAACCCGTTGAGCCCCGGCTAGTTATAATATTTTGTTCACCCCAGTCCCAAGCCATTTTCAATTTTTTGTTTTGTTTGCTAAAATGGAAGACAAGGATGAGAAATGAAAAAAAAAAAAAAAATCACCTCTGAATTTTTTTTTTTTTTGGGGGGGGGGCGGGCCCCCGGTGGGGGGTTGGGGGGGGGAGCCTCAAAAAAATTTGTTGAGCCAAAATGGAAGAGAATGGTGAGAAATGAAGACAAAAATAAGAAAAACTCATTTCGGTCATTTGGGGGCGGGGGGGTTTCAATAGTTCGTCTCCCCAGCATGACCACCCGCCCGGGAGCACTAGGGTAAAAACTGAGTATGGCATTGTACGGCATACATCCTAAGGAGTATCTCACATAAATCTCAAGCCTCTAGCTCCCATACGACCGGAGTAATGAAGGTTCAAAGTGGCGGTGAACTAGGGGTGTAAACTATCCCCACTAAGCCCACCACCACCAGCCGCGCGGCTGTCTCGGCCCGCTCACACCTACTGGCCCAGCTCCCACACACACTACGGTACCTCCCCCTCCTATTCTCCCGCCATTTCCTACCTTACGAGCCACGTAAGTGTTTTTTATATGTCGGACGCACGTGATGCGTCGCTGGGAGTTGGTGATCAAAGACTGCCGACGCAACACGTGCGACGCTGGGTCTCACCGGGTTAACAGCAAGGGGACAAAAAATCAATTTAAAACCCCCGATTTTTTTTTTTTTTTTTTTTTTTTTTTTTGCCCTTGGGCCATGCCAAATATCACTCCTCCACCTCCCTTCCTTCCCCACTTTCCTCCCCTCCTTCAGTTATCACCTATTTTCCCTGTTATTCCCTTATTCTGTGGTTTATTTTTGTGCTACCATTAGCGAGTTGGTAGCAGGGCGTTGTCATCACTGTTACCAAGCGTGGGAAAGAGCGAGAGAGGGACTATTGCGTAACAGTGTCTCTCCAGACAAGGGGAGGGGTGGAGGGCAGGGAGGTTGCCTCAGCCATACATTATATGTAACTCCCGGCCTGTATCGCCGATTTTGACCATCCAAACACTGTTTCCACTTGTTTTATTGTTGTAACAGGTTAATACCTTTATAATCAACCTATAATAGGCGCATATGGATAAGTATTAATGCTATTTATGGTAAAATAACGATGTTAGTGATGGGAACAGCTCAAATACGTCAGCACAGGAGTGTGGTGTCTCATACCCCCCATGTGCACTTCTTAGGTTAAGAGTAAGGGAAAAAAAAATCAATTTACCCCCCCCACAATTTTTTTTTGTTTTATTTTTGTTTTATTTTTGCCCCTGGGCCATGCCAATTATCACTCCTCCACCTCCCCTCCTTCAGTTATCACCTATTTTCCCTGTTATTCCCTTATTCTGTGGTCTATTTTCGTGCTAACATTAGCGAGTTGGTAGCAGGGCGTTGTCATCACTGTTACCAAGCGTGGGAAAGAGCGAGAGAGGGACTATTGCGTAACAGTGTCTCTCCAGACAAGGGGAGGGGAGGAGGGCAGGGAGGTTGCCTCAGCCATACATTATGTAACTCCCGGCCTGTATCGCCGATTTTGACCATCCAAACACCGTTTCCACTTGTTTTATTGTTGTAACAGGTTAATACCTTTATAATCAACCTATAATAGGTGCATATGGATAAGTATTAATGCTATTTATGGTAAAATAACGATGTTAGTGATGGAAACAGCTCAAATACGTCAGCACAGGAGTGTGGTGTCTCATACCCCCCATGCACACTTCTTAGGTTAATAGCCAACCAACGGATGCACCTCCCGAGGTAGTAGAATATTTGACGGCAAAATTTCCTTCAAGGCAATTGATTAACAATTTAATTCCTCTGAAGTCTGACTATATTTTTACCTGTGCATACCATTGCCTCAATTTTGCTACATACATTTGTAGCCACCCCAATATTTCTGCAAAAGAATTGGCTATTGAATATACAATGGATATCACTGCAGATAATGAGCTATTTATATTCCTCAATACGCTTTCCCTACTAACTACATTTCCCAACAGTATCAAGCTAATGGATTGCCAGTATCGGGATAGATTTTCCGCCCTGTCCCGAGACGACTGTTTCCAGGACGGCGAAAAAGGTCCGGAAAACAAAAGCAAAGCGGCTCCATGACCGAAAGTTCTTCAGGGTCTGAGAGCGGGACATGGCCTTGCATTGACCTTTAACCCGGCAAGTGCGGGAAGACTCTTAAGAGTTTCCCCGGGCGACTGCGGGAAGACTCTTGAGATCCTGGGCCTAAAAAAATCCATTTAAAACACCTCCCCCCCCCCAAATGTTTGTTTTTTCTTTTTTTTCTTTTATTATTTTTTTGTTTTTTTTGCCCCTGGGCCATGCCAAATATCACTCCTCCACATCCCCTCCTTCCCCACTTTCCTCCCCTCCTTTAGTTATCACCTATTTTCCCTGTTATTCCCTTATTCTGTGGTCTATTTTCGTGCTAACATTAGCGAATTGGTAGCAGGGCGTTGTCATCACTGTTACCAAGCGTGGGAAAGAGCGAGAGAGAGACTATTGCATAACAGTGTCTCTCCAGACAAGGGGAGGGGAGGGAGGTTTCCTCAGTCATACATTATGTAACTCCCGGCCTGTATCGCCGCTTTTGACCATCCAAACGCTGTTTCCACTTGTTTTATTGTTGTAACAGGTTAATACCTTTATAATCAACCTAAAATAGGCGCATATGGATAAGCATTAATGCTATTTATGGTAAAATAACGATGTTAGTGATGGGAACAGCTCAAATATGTGCACACAGGCGTGTGGTGTCTCATACCCCCCATGCGCACGTCTTAGGTTAAAAAGATAATGTCGCAGTTCTCCACCCTCCATCTCCATCGATAATTCTGAACGTCACCCATAATCATAAATGACACATATTAATAATAAAAAGGAAGAAGTTATTTTCGTGCCTTTTTGTTATGATAATATTATTTGAGGCATATGGAAATTCCAATGATTACTATATTATACAAGCACCTTGGGTAGCCATCTACTATATAATAAAAACGTGTATAATCACAAGAAGTCGTGATATGCCGTGCATATCCTAGGTGTTAGGTATTGTTGATATCGTCAGTATAGCTCTGGCTCTAGTTCAGAAGCACCCACCAGAGGTCTCATGTGAAGCCTTGGTTGGACGAGAATGGGACGGAGTATTCCTCATTCTCGAATCTATGATTTTATTTTTCCGGTGTTGTTTTTTCGTCACTTTTGATGACTCCTTTTCATTCTATTCTGGCTATCATTAATATATATTATTCAGTTTAGGAAGGAACTCGAGGAATCAAATGGGTACAAACTATCTCAATTAACCCGTTGATTCCTACAGATCCTCCTTAAGCTAAACAAAATTGCTTAGTGGTAACCAGAATAAAAGGAAGAAACTCGTCAAGGTTTACCGAAATGGTTAATGTTATCTGGTACGATGTCTTGAGGGTTATTATGATTATTTTGTTTAATTATTATTGAGGATTTGGATTATGCCATTATCGAGCCATATATGTTTTAGTTTCCCCCCTAGACACAGAAAAACGCCTCCCCAGACCACTATCAAACTAAACATACAGTATATATAACACCCTCCAGACCCCCTACAGTTCAAATATGTGTTTTTCTCGAGCTGTAGCATAATCAGTAGAGCGTCGGCTGCTGATCAAAGGGTCAGCAGATCGAGCCCGCACTGTCAAAATGTTATAGGTAGATTTGTAGATTTCAAGCCCGGGCGACTTGACCTAGCGATTTGACAACGCCTAATGTTCATGGCCACCCCTTCTTGGGAATTACGATGTCTGGCAATTTCCAAAGGCCAGTTTCTCTTACGTTGCAGACTCGCTATAGCTCGCCCAGAAAAATATTGATACCTTGATAGGGTGAAGCGTCTTATGATCGCAAAACACATAAGGTAAACTTAACACCTCAAGGATTTTGACGGGTTTTGATAATATATTATGGCTATTATTAGACAACTTTATAAAGATTAGGAATGGTATATGGATGTCATAGGGTGAATAGAGATAGTATTTACTCTTATGATGCCCACAGATCCTTCCAAAATTATAGAAAATCGTCAAATGATAGCCAGAATAAACTGTCAAAAGTTCGTCTTAATGCTGATGGGGGAAATAATCAGTGAAGAAAACACCAGCCTGTGACAATGGGATTATAGCCAGTATCACACGAGCGCTTTATCCCTCAACATTTATCCTCAACACTGGTCTGGCAGCTTATGGGGGCCAACATTTAAAATATTTCGGTTACCTAAATTCATCTGCTATCAGTCTAGTTTCCTCCGATACTAGTGCAAAATATTTTAGAAATGTTGCCAGAAAGTTGATCATCGAATGTTGAGTATATAAGCTCTGGTGTTATACCACCTTAAGGGAGCTGGATGGAAAGTAGGAGAGAAAATTAAAACAAAGAAAACGATAAACAGAGGGAGACTAGGGGACAAAGTATACACGGAGATAAAAGATAAAATGGAGAATAGAAAGAGGAATAAGGGATATAAATAAAGGGAATAAGGGAGAGAGAAAGAAGAAGAGGATTGTGTGAAGGAGAGAGGAAGAGCAAGGAGAAGCAGACAATTTAGTCCTAATAGCTGACAATGTGCAACATGCTGAGGCAAAGGTTATACTTTGTAGATTGAGGAAAAGAGCGGCGCATACCCATGTGCAGTGTGTGGAAAGGGTGTGGGCACTAACTCGATTCGATGTAGCATCTGTCTATGTTGGGTGCACAATGGGAGTAAGTGCTGTAGTAGAATAAAAGAACCCCTGCCGAAGGATGACAAGTTTTGTTATTTAGGAGATACCATCTCTGCCGGTGGTGGGGCCGAGGCTGCCACTGTCGCTAGAATTATATGTGACTGAGGAAAGTTCAGAGAACTGCTGCCAATTCTGATCATGAAAAGAATGCCTCTCCCCCTGAAGGGAAAGGTGTATGCCTCATGTGTTAGAAGTGCAATGATGTATGCCTCAGAAACATGCGCCGTTAAAGTAGAGCATGTCAACAGAATGGAACGTAGTGAGATGAGAATGGTGAGATGGATGTGTGGGGCCAAACTGCAGGATAGAATAACTAATGATGAGCTGAGGAGACGCTTAGGTATAAAGAGCATTAGCGAGGAGATGAGTACAAGTAGACTAGGATGGTATGGGTATGTGGAGAGAATGGATAAACAGAATTGGGTGAAAAGATGCAGGTCTCTGATTGTGGACGGAGCTGCACCAAGGGGTGGACCGAGGAAGACCTAGGATCGGACTATACATGCCGATCTCGAATTTAAAAACTTGACAAGTGAAGCAGCCCTTAACAAGGTTGCATGGAATGCCACCATTAGGAAAAGAGACTGAAACTGCACGTGTGTGTGGAGCACTCAGTCTTAAAATGTTATGTATGTAGGGATATACATATATATATTTTTCTATATTTTTTCTATGTGGATGAAGGAGACAAAAGGCACAAATGTCTGTGACGAGTGCCTATCCCAGAGTTGAAAGAGTGACAGGGTCAAAATCAAGGAATGTTCGAGCCAAAATGTCTGGACTCACAGTTTAAAACAGTTTATGTCATAGGATGAGGGAAAGATAGATTCAGGGAGAGAGTTCCAGAGCTCAGCTGTTGAATAGAAGAAAGATTGGGAGTATTGGTTCACTTTTGAGTTGGACAGTTGTACAGAGTAGGGGTGGGATTGTGTTGCAAGATGGGAAATACGTACCCTACGTAGAGGAGATGGTATATATGCACTGACAGAGCTCGGAGGAACACTGATTATTGTAGTAGCAATAGAATAGCGAGAGACATGCAACTTTGCGGCGAAGAGAGAGACATTGCAGAGAGTTGGTGAGTGGACGGTAGTTAACCCCTTCAGTACCAGCGACGGCTCCCTGCTGTCAGTAAGTAAATCACTCCCCAGTCCCAGCGACGGCAGAGAGCCGTCAGTAATATACTTTCCTTGTAACTGCCAGTATCAGGCAGTGCCTGGTACCACGACCGTTTGAGCACTGCTCTAGAGTTGGCAACACTTCGCAGCTTATATCCAAGAATCTGCAGGCTGGGAGAGCAAGTATTCCTCCATCTTTTGAGGTGGGAGTTAGTTATATCTTGCCATTTTGACCGCATTGCTTGGGACTGGGGGAAACTTTTATTACTGTAGCTTTCCTTTCTACTTTGTCTAGAAGTGTTGTGTATGAATATCCTCCCCACACATGTGAACAATACTCAATACAAGGATGCACTGTGCCCTTGTACAGAGCAAGAAGCTGTGCAAGGGTAAAGAACCCCTTGAGGCGGTTGAACACATCCCAGCCATTTTAGCAAGAGTGGTAATATGGTCCTTATATATATATATATATATATATATATATATATATATATATATATATATATACTGTATATACAAGAAAGTCATAGCAACACGTGAACTTATAATATGGTAAAGATACACAGGGAAGGAAGGAAAATAAACACTCCCCTGAAGATGTAATACAGGAAAGCGCTTGGGACGCCCGTGTTTATTTTCCTTCCTTCCTTGTGGATAATTAGCAAATATATATATATTATACATATATATATATATATATATATATTGTTACGTATCTTGATCCTCAAGTGGTTAACTTGATGAATCTAGATAGCACAGAGATATATATTAAGGTATCAGTCAGCTGAAGGCAAAACAAAAGTAAAATCTAATAAAATAATTTCCTGTTGTTGCTTCCTTTCCTTTTGGATCTTAGGACTTAGTATCCTTTATTGACTGATACTCTTTAATTATGAAAAATACTGAAACTAATTAAAGTCATGTAGTATTTATAAAGAATTATTTTTTAACCGAAGCTTAGTAGGCTATGGTTATGAACCGAAGAAGTTATATCTAAAGAAGGACTATTAATTCTATAAAAAGTCTTGAAAGATAAATATTAAAGTAAGAATATTTCTGTCTCCTACCCTTTTTGAAATGAATAGATAGTTTTCTTATATGTCCTTTTATTTATATTTAATGTAATTATTCTTGGTTCTTGTCTTACGTTAATAGTATTATATTATTATTATCATCAGGATTAATATCAAAGTCACATAAAAAGTTAGATATATATTTAATAATTAGTTAAATATATTTCTTAACCACGTAACATTGAGGTTTGATTATGAGTAAATAAAGTTACAGGATCGCTTCATAGATTCGATTCAGGTCTCACTCAAATAATATGAAAAGCAAAATAATATTTTGAAGCTAAAAGAATTTTCTTCAGCTTAGGAAATCACTAGAAGTAATATTAACGCAGCTATGTTAGTCTAAGGCGATATTACTAATATGAGACAATAACATCACCGTACTAAGCACCGTTAAGCAATGTAAGCTTAATTAAAAGAAAATTAAAGAACTCGTAAGTATTAATATAAAACAATAGTATTACTTTCATCATAACCCAATTACTTAAAGAGTTGCTTTAGTCCACAAGTTAGTCAACTAAAATAGTTAAGCACATAATAGTAGCGTTAACGTTAATTCCCAATCAAATAGTTAAGCACATAATAGTAGCGTTAACGTCAATTCCCAATCAAATAGTTAAGCACATAATAGTAGCGTTAACGTCAATTCGCAATCAAATAGTTAAGCACATAATAGTAGCGTTAACATTAATTCCCAATCAAATAGTTAAGCACATAATAGTAGCGTTAACGTCAATTCGCAATCAAATAGTTAAGCACATAATAGTAGCGTTAACGTTAATTCCCAATCAAATAGTTAAGCACATAATAGTAGCGTTAACGTTAATTCCCAATCAAATAGTTAAGCACATAATAGTAGCGTTTAACGTTAATTCCCAATCAAATAGTTAAGCACATAATAGTAGCGTTAACGTTAATTCCCAATCACATATCTCACTAACCAACATAACGTAAGTGTTTACACCGAACACACTTAACACACATTTATATAATCTGACTGTCACAATCCCATTATAATACTTCACCCCGTCTTCCTCCAGCTGCAAGTTCACCTTCCCCAACTCCAAATGAGACTGATTTGAATGCCCACAACTCGGGTCTTATATACTAAACAATGATAGTGTAGGAACGAATCAGGAGGCGGGGGGTGGTGCCCGCTCCAATCACAGCTCCTCGAGTTGCATAGCAGGTGCATGGTCCAATCACAGCTCCTGGCGTCGATCATACGTCATAGCGTCATCGAAGTAGTTTGCAGGGCCCCTATGACGCACGCAGGTGTGAAGGCTAGTTTGCTGGTGAGCTGGTTTCCCCACTCGCTAGTTCGCTCGCTAGTCTGCTTCACCGTTTGGGTAGTGTGACTCCTTCAACTCTAATTCTAACTCTTAAATTAACATACAGGGCTCCGTATGTCAGACCTCCCCCTAGAAAAGAGTTTAAGGAGTATAGTACATAATATTAAACATAATACATAAATAGATTCACCACCAGATTGGCAACAGCAAGATTATAATGAGGATATAATAAGGATATCACCCAAAGTAGGCAACGTCTCCAGGTACCACATCAGAACATAGCCGGAACGTAGCTGGAGCGTTATTCGAACTGCAAGGCATCTCACAGCTGAAGGCTTGACAGCGCACTACTAAAGCATAATTTACCCTCGCTACAAGGGAGAGCTAATTGCCAAAATCCTCTCATTAAGTTAAACTTACTGCTGTATGAGGCCAACCTGGTAAATGCAATCTTTGATCCGTGGCAGTGGGTAGGTATCGTTCTTTGTGACAGCATTAACTTGCCTATAGTCCCTACAAAACCTATGGCTCCCGTCTGGCTTTGGCACAAGTATGACCGGACTACTCCACTGGCTTAAGGGGAGCGTCCGGGAGCGTCAGGCTTTTACTCTAGAACGTGTCAGTGGATTTTGTCTGTATTTCATAAGATTTTGTACACGTATAGGGGACCTAACAACTAAGAAATTTCCAAAATTTTAATTCTCTAGGACAATTATTTTTTGAGTTAGGTGTGTAAATTTATGACTTTTTGTAAAATCAAAATCTCATTTAAATGTTGTTGCTTGATTGTTTTAATGCATTGGGGGTACTAACAATAGGTGTAGTTTCAATTGTACGTTGATACTTTTTCCATTTTGTATCTAATTGTAGAATTAGGGCATTTACAATTAGGTACAAATTAGGTGACAAATGTCTCGGGGTGCTGTGTCGAAATGGGAAAGAAATAAAAACAAATGGCGACGTGGAGTTGTAGAGAATTTCATGCCCTTTCCAATGACACCAGAAACATTGTTGTAGCATGTTTGGTTACGTCAGAACTGCGCCGACAAGTGAACTTTCTTACGTGAGGTACTAAGGCACGAGAGCTGTTGCAAGCCAGGCCAGCCGCACCTACCTCTCTCGCGGCTTGGAACACTGTGCTCTTTCTCCTCCACCACCACACCACACCCTTCGTTGTTACCCGGGTTGAGTACCAGATACTGTTAGGCAAAATATCTAAGAACGTCATATTTTCACCAAAAATTCATGGTTTTATTTTTTATTTTTTGCAGATCCGAAACCCATAATGCATTTTCTACGCGTCTGCGCGACCCGCGACCCGCGGAAACTTTAAACTAGCCCAGAAATAACATGCTTCCAGACGGAATATTGCCTCAGGATTTTAACTGAAGACAGAGGGATGGGTGATGATGCCATATATCGGGTTGCGCAATATTGCCGTTTTGAGCACTATTACGTGTATGAGCCGGACGCTCCCCTTAAGGCCCTTGTGATCAGCTTGTTTGAAAAAATGAAGTCAAGCTCGACCTGCAGTATACTCCTGCATTGTGGTGAGACACGGTAGGGGGATAGTTTAATGGGAGTTGCATCCCCTACGTCGATGTCGTGCACGGCCAAAGAAGTGAGCCCTGGAGTATCACGGAACACACTGGGAGACTGAGATAAAACAGAGATTAGTTGGTTCGCTTGATCAGAGGGAAGATGACATAGTTTAGATGGTAATTCCCTCCAAGCCACTGAATTATACTGAAAGTTGGATAGGCTACATGACAAGTCAAAGTCTGCATGGACACCTTCAGGCTCTGGAACAGTCTGTTGCGGGTCAGTAAGAGAACTGAAGACTTCGTCCGCACCAGGCTGTCCACAGGTCCTGACATTCACTGCCACAGTGGGAGAATCTGGAGGAGAGGAATCAGGGGACCTAGGGTAGGGTTTCAACATATTTATATGGAATACTTGCGTGGGCTTTCTGCTGTCTGGGTTAGTTACTAGATAATCGGTAATGCTCACCCTCCGAATGATCTTATATGGGCCCCTGAACTTGGCAGATAAAGGTTGGCCAAAAAGGGGGAGCAGGACCAAAACCTCATCACTGGGCTGAAACTCCCTCTCACAGGCTTTTCTGTCATACCATTTCTTCATGGAGCTTTTAGCCACGGTCAAGTTTTGAGCGGCAAACTCACATGAGGATTTCAGCCGGGTTTTGAAATCTGAAACATACTTGAGGAGGTTTTGGTTCCCCTCCTGGCCAACTAGGCTATCCTGCAATAGTTGCAAAGGAACTCCTACCTGGTGACCGAAAACTGGCTCATTAGGGGAAAAACCCAGGGATTCAGTTGGAACCTCACAAGTAGCAAATAAAAGAAAAGGTACCCCCTTATCCCACTCAACTCCGGTCTCTGTACAATACTTACGTAACATTCCCTTTAATGTCTGATGATATCGTTCGAGAACCCCTTGACTCTCTGGGTGGTAGGTGCTAGACTTAACATGCTCGATACCCAACTCCTTCAGGGACTGCTGGAAAATGTTAGAGGTAAAATTAGTTCCTTGATCACTTTGCACCTCATGGGGGAAACCCATTCTGGTGAAGAATTTGAGCAGTTCCTTGATGACAGTTGGAGCAGAGGTAGTCCTTAAGGGTATAGCCTCTGGGTAGCGAGTTGCCATGTCCATGATAGTTAATAAATAAATGTTACCTTGGGAAGTCTTAGGCAATGGGCCTACAATGTCCACTACCACCCGAGTAAAAGGATTCTCGAAAACGGGCAAGGGCACCAGAGGATGTACAGGCACCTTCTGATTGGGTTTTCCTGTCATCTGGCAAGTGTGACACACTCTACAAAACTCCACTACATCTGCACGCATTCCTGGCCAGTAAAAGTGGGCTCTGATTCTGTCTAGAGTTTTTCTCACACCTAGGTGTCCTGCCAATGGTATACAATGTGCCATTTCCATGATATCTCTACGACAAGGTTTGGGGACTACTACTTGATGGACGTCCCAAGCCCCGTCATCGATTGGTCTGTGTGGCGGTCTCCATCTTCGCCACAATACTCCTCCTTTGAGGTAGAAACATTCACCACCCTCCTTCTCACATTCCTCTTCACTCATGGACCTGGCAGCTAACTCCTTGCATTCACTATCATCTCTATGTAGCTCTACCAGGCCACTAGGACAATTTGGAGGGGTTTCATGGTCATCGTTAGGGTCAAGATGAGCCATAAAGGTGTCAGATAAATCCACCTCAGTCACATCATCACGCACAGTTGGAGCGTCATTCACACTCTCATCATCCCTTTCATCAACTCTTACATTTGGTATATTTCTGTCTGAGGGAACTGCTACTTGAGACATTGAACTTGTGACAGCACACACAGGGAAAACTGTTGGCATCTCCTTGTCGAGCTCACCGGTTAGTGGCTCGTTAACAGGGGAAAGTGACAAAATGGGGTCTGGTCGGACCTTCTCACCTGCTACATCATTCCCCAAAAGGAGTGTTACCCCGGGCACAGGGATATCTTGGGACCTACACAAAGCTATGGTGGCCTCACCCTGTAGTAACTCACATTCAATTTCGCCTTTTACCAAGTATGCATAAAACTGGCCTCCAGCACCTCTCATTACAACTGGTTCGCCAGGTGGGCACTCAGTGTAAGGATTCACCATGAGGGTGCTAGTAGAACCTGTGTCGCTCAGAATTTTTACCTCATGCATACAACCATTTAATCTCACGTTGCCAGATGAAATAAAGGGACGGTAACTGTCCTGCACTGATGGTGAAATTATTATTGGCTTAACCCTAGTGGGTTGCACCACACATGCTACTACACCCCTGTCTAGATGATTTACGTTAGCTGCTAGGTACTCCTTCTGTCGGGAGTCCTGCATTAAAGGAACTTTTGGTGCTAGGTACTCCTTCTGTCGGGAGTCCTGCATTACAGGCACATATGGAGTTTGAGGTACGGCGGCAACTGTCTGCCCCGATCTCTCGGTTTTCTCCTTGGCCCAGCACTGATAAGCTAGGTGGCCTCTCATGCCACAAAAAGTACATACTTTAGGGGATACGGGAACGTTCCCTCTTTGAGCATTACTATTAATTTGGGGCCCACCTCTGTTACCATTGCCCTGAGTCGCATTTTTAGTTGGGGGAACAATTCTATTTTGGCTAGCTGGGGAAGACGTTATAGGCTTGTGACTGGGTCTGTCAGATTTGTGATTGGGATACTTAAAATTAGAACTAGAATTATCGTAGGGCTTCTTTCCACGAAATTTGTTGTTGAGCACGTATGTGTCAGCCATGTCAGCGGCAAGACAATCTACCTTTTTCCCCTTTAAATGATAGGATACAGAAGAATCAATTTTCCATAGGAAATTTTCTAACAGGACCAACTCCTTCAGATCGTTGTAGCTTGTGACTTTCTTACTCTTGACCCAATGATTGAAAGTTTTAGTCATGGTCCTGGCAAATACCTTATGGGTTTCTTCTACTTTCTTCTGGTTTTTACGGAAAGATTGCCTGTAAGCCTCAGGCTGCAATTGATAGGTTTTTAGGATAGCTTCTTTGAGATTGTCATAATCCTGCCTAACTTCGGCTACTTCTGACAAATACGTGGCTCGAGCCTGCCCTGTCAAAACGGTTTGTAACATAAAAGGCCATTGATCTCTTGTCCACTTCATACCTCCAGCAACTTCCTCAAACAAAACAAAGAAATCCTGCACATTATCCTCAGTAAAAGGTGGAATGACACTAGTCATAGTCAATCCCAGAGGGGGAGCAATTAAGGGAGCATTTGTATTGACATTTAGTTGAGCCGTACGATATTGATATTCATATTGTTCGGTCGTTGCTCTGGCTTTAATGCTAGCTTCTTCGGTATTTATTCTGGCTAGTTCTATTTTTAGTCTGGCTTGTTCGGCATTTGCTTCGGCATTTAGTCTGGTTTGTTCGGTCTTTATTCTGGCTAGTTCCAGTACTTGATCACCGGTCAAACCAGGTGGCACTTGTTCATCAAGTTGGCTAGGTTTACTCGGGATCCCACCAACTGCTCCGTCACCCTCCCCGCCTTCTACAGGGAACAGGTGGGTTTTTATGGTCTGAGCCACCTCTACTTTAGACATGTTTGAGACAGTTAATTGGAGATGTGAGGCAAGCACTTTCAGTTCGGATTTTGACAGACAGTCAATATCAGGGGCTGTGGGTTCTGATTCTATGAAAACTCTAGCATCTTCGTCATTAATTAGTTGAGGCATGATTAATATTTTATTTTTAAGTAGTGAAACGTTAATGAAACTGAGTGAAACTGTATGAAACGAATCCTGGCAAGGTCGCCACTCTTCTGTTACGTATCTTGATCCTCAAGTGGTTAACTTGATGAATCTAGATAGCACAGAGATATATATTAAGGTATCAGTCAGCTGAAGGCAAAACAAAAGTAAAATCTAATAAAATAATTTCCTGTTGTTGCTTCCTTTCCTTTTGGATCTTAGGACTTAGTATCCTTTATTGACTGATACTCTTTAATTATGAAAAATACTGAAACTAATTAAAGTCATGTAGTATTTATAAAGAATTATTATTTAACCGAAGCTTAGTAGGCTATGGTTATGAACCGAAGAAGTTATATCTAAAGAAGGACTATTAATTCTATAAAAAGTCTTGAAAGATAAATATTAAAGTAAGAATATTTCTGTCTCTTACCCTTTTTGAAATGAATAGATAGTTTTCTTAAATGTCCTTTTATTTATATTTAATGTAATTATTCTTGGTTCTTGTCTTACGTTAATAGTATTATATTATTATTATCATCAGGATTAATATCAGTCACATAAAAAGTTAGATATATATTTAATAATTAGTTAAATGTATTTCTTAACCACGTAACATTGAGGTTTGATTATGAGTAAATAAAGTTACAAGATCGCTTCATAGATTCGATTCAGGTCTCTTCTCACTCAAATAATATGAAAAGCAATATAATATTTTGAAGCTAAAAGAATTTTCTTCAGCTTAGGAAATCACTAGAAGTAATATTAACGCAGCCATGTTAGTCTAAGGCGATATTACTAATATGAGACAATAACATCACCGTACTAAGCACCGTTAAGCAATGTAAGCTTCATTAAAAGAAAATTAAAGAACTCGTAAGTATTAATATAAAACAATAGTATTACTTTCATCATAACCCAATTACTTAAAGAGTTGCTTTAGTCCACAAGTTAGTCAACTAAAATAGTTAAGCACATAATAGCGTTAACGTTAATTCCCAATCAAATAGTTAAGCACATAATAGTAGCGTTAACGTCAATTCCCAATCAAATAGTTAAGCACATAATAGTAGCGTTAACGTCAATTCGCAATCAAATAGTTAAGCACATAATAGTAGCGTTAACATTAATTCCCAATCAAATAGTTAAGCACATAATAGTAGTGTTAACGTCAATTCGCAATCAAATAGTTAAGCACATAATAGTAGCGTTAATGTTAATTCCCAATCAAATAGTTAAGCACATAATAGTAGCATTAACGTTAATTCCCAATCAAATAGTTAAGCACATAATAGTAGCGTTAACGTTAATTCCCAATCAAATAGTTAAGCACATAATAGTAGCGTTAACGTTAATTCCCAATCACATATCTCACTAACCAACATAACGTAAGTGTTTACACCGAACACACTTAACACACATTTATATAATCTGACTGTCACAATCCCATTATAATACTTCACCCCGTCTTCCTCCAGCTGCAAGTTCACCTTCCCCAACTCCAAATGAGACTGATTTGAATGCCCACAACTCGGGTCTTATATACTAAACAATGATGGTGTTGGAACGAATCAGGAGGCGGGGGGTGGTGCCCGCTCCAATCACAGCTCCTCGAGTTGCATAGCAGGTGCATGGTCCAATCACAGCTCCTGGCGTCGATCATACGTCATAGCGTCATCGAAGTAGTTTGCAGGGTCCCCTATGACGCACGCAGGTGTGAAGGCTAGTTTGCTGGTGAGCTGGTTTCCCCACTCGCTAGTTCGCTCGCTAGTCTGCTTCACCGTTTGGGTAGTGTGACTCCTTCAACTCTATTTCTAACTCTTAAATTAACATACAGGGCTCCGTATGTCAGAATATATATATATATATATATATATATATATATATATATATATATATACAGTATATACATACATATTGAAGTGACGGGGTTAGTGAAAAAGTACTTCAGTGACAGTTGCAGGATTGCTAGTCTGCAAGTAAGCAGGAAGAAGAAACTAGGACAGCAGGAAAGAAGAAAGCAACATATACCTGAGCACCCCCTCACCTCAGGAGTTTCCCAGACTCTATGGGACATGACACCACCAGGTTATCTAAGGCAGTCATCCCAGGAAAAGGGAAATCAGAGAAGCCTATCACGGCGGGTGCCCAACCCCGAAAGGGGTTGAAATAGGGAGCTATCTCCCCGCCAAAGGTGACTTTCTAGGGCCTTTCCTAGCTGATGCTGAGAGGATTGGGTTTTAGTCATGTGGTGATGGGATGGTCTATCAGAGTGAGAACTGAGCGATCTCTGCCATACCCATAGCTTACTCTGACTGTTCCTTTTACTTATATATTTTCTAGATCTCAAGTGTGGATCTCTCAAGTGTAGATCTCTTCCGTGGATTGACCTCCCAATCTACCAAGATTGGAAGCCAAAGCGTCACATTTTTCCTTTGCCCCTCAACTTTCTCTTCATAATTGCTGAGGGGCACAGGGCCCTGGGTGGGGCTTTGGTTTCCCGGGCGTTTCTGCACCCTCCTCAGCTCCCCGCCATGGAGTGGCTTCGGTCACCCAGGCTTTATTGTGGTAGGCAGGGAGGGTTCTGTGGGGATGCTCGGTTATGGCCTTGGCCTTGCTCGGGGCCTTGGGGCTGTTCGGCCAGGCAGCTTGGGGAACAACAACAACAACAACAACAACAGCCCTCGTTTCAAGCCGTGCCCACCAATCACCAGGCATCATTAATCTCCAGCCCCCGGATCTACAGTATAACGAAGAACTACTTATGCAAGTAGAACACCAACGGCCAGAATACTACAGGAACAAGTGGACTTAGTAAAGAGTGCGAATGATGATGAGCCTGGAGATATAACAAACCTCGCGGAAGAAGAACTAATAGGCGAGCTAAAATAAGTTTGCCAAGGAACTGGAATTATGGAATAATCCATATAAGTAAGATTACTTACTTATTAAGCTAAGTACCTAGCACCTAATTAATAAATAAACTAGCTATTATCCCTATGTAACTATAAACATTCATTATGTATGTCTACTGTAAGTATTAACCATTACAACTCTATCACAACATATTCACAATATCCTTATTACATTAAACTCTGTAAGTGAGAGGCAAGAATTAAGCCCAACATAGCCTCAACGAAATGATAGGAAGCAAAACATCCACTGAGGTAATGCCCCCAATTCTGAAAAGTCCGGGACATCGATCAGCAGTGGATGATTGCCTGGCCCTTCCCCCTGCCCTGAGAGTGTGTTGCACCTGCTGTGTACCTGCTGAAGTCTGGATCTTGAAGTCCTGATTGTGAGAAGCAGTTCCTCCTGAAGTGCTGCCCTGCGGATCTACGTTCCACGTCGGCCAGACTTGCTCTCTATCCTCCCCTATTACCCTAAGTGTCTCTGAGTATCTTACGTTGTGATTATTGTTGTGAAGGTAAAGGTAAAATATGTGAATATTACAGTGCTACTATTATCTATAGATCTGTGTCCAAGATCCTTATTCATTGCGTATGTGTTAATCCCTCTGAAAATATATTAATTCCTAGATAAATCTGTGCCTAAGATCTAGTGTTCATTCTGTTCTATAACTCTCCTAGAACGTTAAACGCATACGTTACATACTCGTGTTAATTAATTCAACTAGCCAAGTACTCACAGATTTTCCTTGTATATGTCTATTCTGTTATGTATGTTACAAGTTGAGGTCGAAGTGTATTTCGTGTAATTATTCCCTTCCTAAAATAATAACCTATCGCCTAGCACCTACGCTCAATTTCACATTTTGTTTATCTCAGTTTCCCCTCGTTGAGAAGACTTTATATTAATTATTATATATATTTGCTTCCCGAGATTCTAAACTTACGCTCGTTTATCTAAGCGTTATTGTAATTATTATATGAACTGTATTTATGTTCATTTGATTACTGATGTAGATAATTCTGATTCTTATCGTCTAGGAATTCTAGTCTTGCATAGATTCTGTTATCTAATTATTCATCATTCGAATACACCGCTTATTAGGTGAATTCTTCCTAAGACTCTGTTAACCCATTCAGATATCTTGTTTATACCATTGTGAGTATTTCCTAAGTACAATTTTGTTGTGTACATTCTTCCATTATAATTAATCTTGTGTATAATTATTATTTACGCTAATTCTACCTAAGCGTTTCTAAAACGTCAGTTAACTACGTTAGTTTTGTTAACCAGACTTTTCCTTCAATTACGATCAATAGACATTCATCTATAGTTCATTCCTGATCGTATAGTAAATAATTTATTAAATCTGAATTCCTCGACCCGAGTTATTATTGTTACATATAATCGATTGAAGAAGATATGTTCAGATCATAATTTACTCAAATTAAGTTAAGTAGAGATTGAATAGTAAAAATAATTAATCATCTCATTGCCGTTAAACTCATTGCATTCCCTCAAATACTAAGTTTGTAGTCGCACAAACAGTAAATATAATTTCCAAGACCGCAGTAAATAGTATGACCTGAGCTCAGCTACCTGGTCAAAGTCAACCTACCCGTGATAACCTACCTGTCACACGCGCGCGCCCTCACCCCCGTGAGCGTTACTCGAACCAGCCAACCGTGTAATTGTCTTTTATTCTCAATTCATTCATTCTCTCATAATCAGAGTTTTAATAATATATTTGTTATAGAATAAGGACACGTTAGACACTCGACTCACATCTATATTATTATTATGGGTTGATTCTATAGGTCACGTGTTCATTATATTAATTGCATATTTCCTATAATATTTATTACCACAATAGGTTTTTACTTTATATTATTGACTAGAGATTAATTATTCCTGATCAAATGCATTCCATGTTACCTACTGTTTCTGATAATAGCTAAGGTAACTCTCAGCCCTCAATTATCTCAATACATTCGAGATCTTAATATTGAGCTGATTATAACGCGCTGAAAGATCCGGAGCATATCCAAAGCGTAAGTCAAATCTATAAGATATAAACTCTATGCCATTGAATAAACTTATGTGTATAATTTACATGTGTGTTGTTATTGAATTCTGTAGTACCTGATTGAATACTTATTGTGTGATTAAGAACGTGTTCGACGTGTTCCTGTTGAGGATATTTAAGGTCTATAAGTCCATATTTGGATGTTAGTAAAGACTAAAGCACGAGTTATAAATATTATAGCCCGACATAATATATATATATGTACAAGAAAGCCACAGCAACACGTGAACTTATAATATGGTAAAAATACACAGGGAAGGAAGGAAAATAAACACTCCCCTGTCCCCTGAAGATGCAATACAGGAAAGCGCTTGCAAACAAAACAAGAGGGTGGGGGTGGGAGGGAGGGAGAGGGAGGGACAGAAGGAGGTATGGGGGGTAGACATTAACCCCTTCTTTACTGAGATATATTTTATTTCTATTTTAGCTATATATAGACGATTCTGTGCAGTTTAAGAAGGTAGGAGGAATCGGCCTTCGGCCTAGCCATTTTCTACTGAAAAATGCCGTCATTGATCTCAAAAAGGGTGTCTTGGGGGGTATTTTGTAAAGTTTGATGTAAGTCCAGGGAGGAAAACAAAAATCCTTAACATATATCGGTGGCAAAGTGTTCAGAGTGTTGGTTATTTAACCCTTCACTGTGTAAACATTATGGGTATATAGAAAGCATGACACAGGTAATTAAAGTGTCCATAATATTATACCCTCCTAAAGGTTTGCTACAGTATAATAATATAAGTTTATTATTATATAAATGGTCAGTGTTTCCCTTTCCTCGTCTGTGGAAAAAGCTGTAAATTGCTTGGTTCTGGTTAATTCAAACACGATTATATTGATAAATATATATGACACCTTCATTATTCTTATTATATAGTGGCTTTGTTTATGGGAACGTTAGGTCTTTGTCTGTATATTGGATTGGTCTGTTCTAATCTGTTTATCTGTACTTACTTTCTATCACACACACACACACACTCTCTCTCTCTCACACACACACTCACACAAACATGAACATATAGAACAACAAAATACAGGTATATAGTTACACACACACGCACTCAACAGAGAACAACACACATACACACACACTCAACCGGGCAAAAGCATACCAACAAACACACTCACACCAACAAAGACACACACACACACACATTCACACCAACAAATACACACACACACGCCCTCTTTCCTGTATTACTCATCACCTCAGCGTCCTCTTTCTCTCTGGGTGCTTCCGTTTTTGGCACCCATATAAGCCCGGGGTGCCAGGGTGCCACTCCAGAACCCACAGTGCCACCGACATCTACACAACCACAGGAGAAATAGGCATAACTAAACATAACTAAATCACAACAACATTAATTTGAAGACACTGCACTTGGCTGTGAACATACAAGCCACAGTGCCGAGTTATAAAAATTATAATAATAGCAACAATAACAACTACAAGAAGCAAAAGAAGAAGAGGACTAGTGATGGATAAGCCAGTGGTGATGTGGAAGTCATGGTTGGCGATGGTGGTGATGGTAGTACTAGGGGTCACAACACCAGCCAGAGGTCAGGTCAATTTGCCGGATATTATTATCGGTGAACCCAATGAGGTAAGTTATATATGTCTACAACCTATTGGACATGGGCTTCTCATGTTTCAAGTACCGGACATGATCTCTTGTAGTCCCTTTACCATTTCAGGATCCATCTTCACATTATTCTGGCTAACATTAGACGATTGTATTTAGTTTTGGATCTCAGGGAACCAAAGGAGTAAAGTTCATCTCAATTAACACTGACTCGCACATTTCCTTTCTAATCTGAAGTAAATGATCGTCTACTAACAGCCAGAATAGAGTGTATGTTTCAATGTTCATACATACATACGTTCATGCATACATTCATACCTACATACATTCATTCATTGAGTTTAGGAGTAAAGTCGGTTGGTGGAGGGAACATAATAATACATGCATATACATAAATTCATACATACATATACATACATACACACACACACACACACACATGCATACATCTATAAATATATACTGTACATACATTCACACAAGAAAGAGACACATGCCATACATTTGGGAGCTCGAATGTCTCGCTGCCAGGATGGAGACAGAGGAAGTAGTAGGTGGTGAGAAAGGGAACTGTGGTACGAGGGAGAGAGTCGGGGCTTGCACTAACATACTACTGTGTACATTTTTATTTTATGGAAAGAATAATGTAAGACAAACACGGGAGAGACAGTGCATGCATACGTACATTCATATACATAATGCTTTTTTTCAATCTACATAAATACATACATACATACATATACATTCATATAGGAAAGAAAAACAAGCCATCAAATTTAACCCCTTGACGAGTATGAGGTGTTTTGATAAATTATTCTGGCCACAATTTAATGAGTTTATTTAGATTAGGAAGGGTATTTGGGGGGTTAATAGTGAAGACATTACCCCCAACTCCAAATCATCCTTCGTAATCTGAACAAAATGATAGCCAAAATAAACTGTCAATACGTGTCATAATCCTCAATTGGACACTTAACTTTGTATATTACAATTTACTGGACACGGGTTATATGTTTCAATTGACTGCACACGGGTTATAGTTACGTAGTTAGTTAAAATAGGACTTCAGAGGCTATCAACCCTTCAGGATTATTAGCCAGCACACTATATGTCAAGAAAAAACGTCAGGACTGGAGGCTCTTTTCGAGAACTCCAGTTTAGTTAGTTAAAATACGACTTCAGAGGCTGTCAACCCTATTGGATAATTAATCCAGCACACTTAAAGTTAAGAATAACGCCAGGACTGGAGCCCCCTTTCGAGAACTCCAGATTCTTGACGGGTTATTTCATCCCCCGGATGAATAACAGGGGTGCTATGGGCTCTCTGCGAGAGGGCTGGTTATCACACAGAGGCCCACGTCTCTTCAACAAACTCCCACGGTGAGTAAAGAGACATGAGGGACATCTCGTTAGACAACTTCAAGAGAGCCCTAGATGTCGAACTGCAAAAAGTGCCAGACGAGCCCATCCTCGCAAGGGAGCGAGCTGTCGCTTCAAACAGTCTACTGCACCAAATCACCACGCATAACGAGGGGTGTCGCGCTCCTTGGTGCCGCTAGAGGAGCGGCGAACACATCCAAAGGTAAATCACATCCAAAGGTATATATCAATTTACTGAATACTAACTTTTATATCTCAACTTACTGAACACTACAAAATTATATCTCAATTTACCAGACACCGGTTAATATATCATTATATTTTTAAATTATGAAGAGAAACCATATAACACGAGAAACCTATGTTACTGTGGACATCAGACTCGGAATCAGAATATCGGATACATTTGCTTGTGTGATGCCAGCTTAAAACTCACTCCATCTATCTCCAATGTCAAAATATTACTACATACATTTTGTTAAGGATTTGTTAATCTGTATAGTTAATTAGTTGTGTCATAGACTACAGTAGATCTGGACTGGACACGAAAATGGAACTTTGCAGCAAGGGACCCAAAATCGGAGAACGAACCCCCAAGTTCGAACCTCAAAACCGCGAAAATGTGATATTTTAGCGGTTTCGAGGTTTGAACTTGGGGGTTCGTTCTCCAATTTTGGGTCCCTTACTGCAAAGTTCCATTTTCGTGTCCAGTCCAGATCTACTGTAGTCTATGGTTGTGTATATACTGTATATACATGTTACACTAACTCTCCATATCACCCATAAACTATTTATTTATCAATGTACTTATTTGTTCACATTATACAGTTAAGTCTTATTAATTTACATAGTCAATTTGGTGTGTATATATCTATCCATCTAACACTAACTCTCTTTATGACCTCCCTAGCCAACCAATGACCTGTTAGGCTCGCCCTTGACCACCAAGGAACTGTCCACTTCGGGTACCTTCAGTTCTGAGGACCAGGAGGAGGACCCCTTCACCACCACCACCACCAACAGATACTTCGAGGGCGACATTGTACTCAACTCTCAGGACCAACTCTATCAACTGCTGGAGGTCAGAAGGGGGTACAATTTATTTAATCTCTCTCTCTCTCTCTCTCGTCTTTTTTGTTTCAAGACGCTTTTCACACATCCACATCCACCCCAAACACACACATACACAAAAACTCACTCAAATACAACTACATGCACAATTACACACACACACGCAAATACACACACACTTACAATTATATAATTATATACACTGTATATCCAAACTTTCCACCATTGTTTAATTCTTATTCAATATTACTAATACCTATATAATTATGAATTAATTAGTCAAGCAAATAATAGTTCAAACATACGTTTTTTATAATTTGGTTATACTGATGTTTTGGACCGACAGTTAGCTCATCGATCTGTTTAGGCCTAATAGGTCCGTTAGAGCATATACATCATTGCTATATATGGCATTAAGAGCTGAAATGTATTATAAGGGAGAAAAAACAAAAATGCTAAAATACATGTATAGGCCTAGGCTACTGTAAAACAATAAGTTTTTCAGCCAGTACCCAACCATGTGTGGCGGCAGCCCCCACCCATATACTAGGTTAAGTTAGGTTAGATTAAGTTAGGCTAATAGCACAAAAAAAACAAAAAGTAACCCAACCAGCAGGGGTGTGGGGGCGGCAGCCCCCACCCATATACTAGGTTAGGTTAGGTAAGGTTGTTAGGTTAGGCTAATAGCCTAGAACATTACAAAAAAAAAAAAAAAAAAACTAACCTAACCAGAGGGGGTGTGGGGGTGGCAGCCCCCACCCATAATACTAGGATAGGTTAGGTAAGGTTGTTGGGTTAGGCTAATGTCTTCCCAAAGTTGACTATTTTTATAACATGAACTATTAGGCTACCCACTCCACCCCGTGAAATCCGAGCCAGCTTTCGTCAAAAGTTTGCTCGGGTATTCACAAAATTGGGTTGTATGGGTTTTCAATTTGGGAAAACCCGAGCCAAGTTTTGATACAAAGCGCTATATTATTGTATTTTTAACCTTTTAACCCCTCATTTTCCCTGAACTTCATAGCCCTCCCCACTAGTGAGGGGCGTGTTTTTAGATTGTTGGATAATGGGTAAATACTCATTTCCGCTCCTCTTCAGTATAAAACAACACTATATCTGAAGGAAAAATTACAAAAAACAAAATCAAACTTACTGAAATCGCTGTCGGTCCAAAAAGTCAGGTTTACCTATAATTTTATCTCAACCCATACTGTACCAGTGATGTACTTTTTTATAATTTTATCTCAACCCATACTGTACCAGTGACTTACTTTTCATTATATACAGGTATCTGTTACACACTTTTATTCAGCTTAGGAATAACGTCTACTAATTAAAAGGCTATAAACTACCTCAATCAATCCTTTTATTTACCATATATCCTTCCTAAGCTTCACAAAATCATCTAAATGTAGCTGAAATATAATAAAATGGACGTCGCCTGTACTACACAAGTTAATCTACTACAGTACAGTCAAGAACATGAATGGCAACGAACCCTATTCTATCTATCTATATGCTCAGGCTCAATCCCCATTTTTCCGATTGTTTTTTTCTATTTTATTCTATTTTATTTTATTTTTTTCCTGTTTTCTTGGGGGTGGCCGACTCAAGACAGAGCAAGAACAGGGAAAACACAAAAACATCAAACAATGAACAAACACAGATAAAACAACAAATTCAGACACAACGAACCCATTTGAATCAATATCGAACAAAAACAAAACAATCTTTTTTCTTTACTACAGCCCAGATGCTTTACAGCTTGGCTTTAAAAGTTCAAAGTTTCGATTATGTGTACCATTATTTATGCTCACGACAGTACGACACTATAGTTTTAGTTTTACGTATTTTTTGTTTTAAGCTCGTGGTCAATTGCTATCTCATCATCTTGGTTTCTCGGCTATTATCAATATGTAGCGAAGTACAGTATGTTGCTAATTATAAAATTTTGGCAATGCTATGACGCAGAGACAAAGCAGTATCATAGTTTTCCAAAAGGAATCGAGAAATCAGATGCCAAGGGATTCAATTTCCATCAGCTGGAAACAAAAATTAAGATTATACCAACATCACTCTCATAACCAACCTCTTAAAATTATCTTCGTAACATGTTGTGACCTTTGACCTCCCCAGGGTTTTTTTTTTTTTTTTTTTTTTTCTATATTCCAACTACTCCCTCTCGGGCATAGGCTGAGAGCCTGTATACATTCCCCGCCCAACACGGTGAAGCCCGTGAGGTCTCGTTCCAGTCTAGGGGGTGAGACATGCGAAGCATCCATCATGGCTCGAAGCAGCTCCATCTCTGAAGCGGCCGGTTGCTTCGCTCAAGTGCTTCACCGTCTCACCCTCCAGACTCAGACCCTCACTCTCAGAACGCCACCTATTGAGCAGTGAACTCACTAGGCATTGTCCCCCTGTAACATATTTTGAATATGGGAATATTCATACAGTGTTATTTAATCAGGGAACAACGAGGGTATTTTTTTGGCATTTCGGTGGGCTTTGTGGTAATGCACTGATACTAGGTACAGCACAAATTCAATCCCAATAATATCTTCCCATTGACATATCGGGATTTGAACCCGGGTCCATTGGATTACCAATCCAGTGGCATGACCACTCCACCACACCTCCCCTCGGGTGACCCCGAGGGCCAGATGAGTGCCATCAGGAACCATCAGCTGACCTGGCCTGGAGGGGTCATACCTTACGTCATATCTGCCTCTTTCTGTGAGTACAAACCTTCACTTTAATTGGCTATTATTTATCTTTGTGAGTTATGTATGTTTTATGAGAGATCATTACTCATCTTTCGCATGGATTTATGAATTAACCACTTGCGATTTTCAGGCTATAAGGAAATTGGAGTTGTAGACATCGTTATTTTGTAGAATTACCAGAGCAGTGGAAAGACGACTAGGTGGGTTCGACCTGGAAGTTATGGAGGAAGTGGAGGAGATGAGCAAGGTGTTTAAGGATGAGATCTGTGCAGCATGTGAGGAGGTGTGTGGAGTGAGGAGAAGAGGGAGGGGAGTGAAAGGTACAGCATGGTGGACAGAAGAGGTAAGAATAGCTGTGGAAAAAAAGAAAAAGACATATAGAGAGTGGTTGGGTAGTAGAGGGAATGAAGATTTCGAGAGACAGAAACGAGCGAGGTACGTGGAGAGTAAGAGGGTGGTGAAGAGAGTAGTGAAGGAAAGTAAGAGAAGAGTAGATGAGGAATTTGGAAGGAATCTGAGTGTAAAATGGAGGGAGAGTAAGAAACTGTTCTGGAAAGAAGTCAAGAAAGTTAGGGAAGGTAGCAAGGGAAACAGTAAGGGTGTGAAAGATAAGAATGGGAGAATGCTAGCCGAGAAGCAAGAGAGAGTCGAAAGATGGAGGGAGTACTTCAATGAGTTGCTAAATGTAAGGAATGAAGAGCCAGCAAACATAGCTGGATATGGTATGGGAGGGAGAAGAAGAGAAGTAGTGGAGGAGGCGGTGGGGATCAGGTGGTCAGAAGTGTGGGAAGCCATGAAAAGAGTGAAGTTGGGGAAAGCACCAGGAACAGATGGAGTGTGTGGGGAAATGTTGAGGTATGGTGGTGAGATAGTGATAGAATGGGTATGGAAAATGTGCAAACTAGCATGGAAGAAGGGGAGTGCACCCGATGACTGGAAGACTGGCATAATAGTCCCCCTATATAAGGGCAAAGGGGAAAGATGAGTGTGTGGTAACCACCGAGGAATATGTCTTCTAAGCGTAGTAGGGAAGGTATACAGTAGGGTAGTGACTGAGAGAGTGAGAGTGAGAATGGAGAAATGGATAGGCGACGAGCAGGGAGGTTTTAAGAAGGGAAGAGGATGTGTAGATCAGATTTTTACCCTGAATTGTGCTGTGGAGAAATATCTGGAGAAGAAACAAAAGGTGTATGTTGCCTTTATGGACTTGGAGAAGGCCTATGACAGAGTGGATAAAGAAGGTTTGTGGAAAGTACTTAGAATATATGGAGTAGATGGCAAGTTGCTGAAAGCAGTGAAGAGCATGTATGAGGGTGCAAAAGTGGCAATACATGTGGAGAGTGAGCAGAGCGAGTTCTTTGACCTGAATATTGGTTTGAAACAGGGGTGTGTGATGTCCCTGTGGTTGTTTACTGTATATATGGATGGAGTCATGAAAGAAATACTATCAAGAGCAGTGGATGTTGGTGTATCGCTGAAAAGGGAGGGAATTGAGTGGAAGCTACCTACAGTATACTGCTGTTTGTGGATGATACAGTTCTGATGAGTGATAATGAATGGGAGTTGCAGGGTCTGGTAAATGAGTTTGGAACAGTGTGCGAAAAACGAAATTTGAAGGTAAATGCGGAGAAGAGCAAAGTTATGGTCTTCGAAAGGGGTGAAGTCACAGAGTGTGAGGTGAAGCTGAACGGTCAGGCTATGTAGATCGTCAACTCTTTTAAGTATATGGGCAGTGTGTTGAGTAAAGATGGGACTATGGATGAAGAAGTGCGGGAGAGGGTACAACAGGGGAAGAGGGTTGTAGGAACGCTGAAAGCAGTAACAAGAAATAGGGTGGTCAGTATGGAAGTGAAGAAGTCCTTGCATGACAGTGTGGTAATTCCGACACTGAAGCGAAGCATGGACGTTGGTTGAGAGACTCAGACCAAGAGTGAGAGCAGTGGAAATGAATTACTTAACCTCTGAAGTGCGCATGGGGGTAATTGGAAACGTCCCCCTGTGCTGACGTATTTGAGGTGTTTCCGTCACTAAAATATTCATTGTGCCATTAATAGCATTAATACTTATCCATATGCGCCTATTATGGGTTGATTATAAAGGTATTAACCTGAAACAACAATAAAACGAGTGAAAACAGCGTTTGGATGGTCAAAATCGGAGATATAGCCCGCGAGTTGTATAATGTATGGGTGAGGCAATCTGCTTTCCCGCCAATTTCCCCCAAGGCCACTGAGACACAGGATCGACTCTCTCTCTCTCTCTTGCACTCGCTTGCTATCAGTGATGACCACACCCTCCAATCGGATTTCTAATGTTAGCACGAAAATATACCTCAGAATAAGGGAATATCAGGGAAAATAGGTGATAACTGAAGGAGACGAGGTAGAGGACTGAGATTTTGCATGGCCCAGGGGCCAAAAAAAAAAAAATAAAAAAAAAAAAAAAAAATTTCGATGTTAAAAGTTGATTTTTTTTTTCTCTGACTCTTAAGAGTCTCCCCGCAGTGCGCCGGGGGAACTCTTAAGAGTCTCCCCGCAGCTCCCGGGTTAAGAAGTGCGTGCGGAGTTACATGGAGGGATAGACAGACTAATGAGGAAGTAAGAAGGAGGTGTGGTGTGGAGGTAGATGTGCTAGAAAGTGTGAAAAGGAACAACTTGAGATGGTTCGGCCATATAGAACGTATGGAAAGCGAGAGAATGACTAAGAGGGTGTACGAGAGCGAGGTGGAGGGAGAGAGAGGGAGAGCTAGACCAAAAGAGAGGTGGAAGGATGGAGTGAGGAAGTATATGAACGAAGGCAGTGCTGGTTGGGGGGAGGGGCGTCGACTGGCTGGGGACAGAGGTGCATGGGGGCGGTTCGTTCGTGGCCACCCCTTCGGGGATCACGGCGTCAGGCAATGGATAGATCTATCTATCTCTACTGCTCCACTGCTCTCCATCCATATATACAGTAAACAACCACGGGGACATCACACACCCCTGTTTCAAACCAACATTCAGGTCAAAGAACTCGCTCTGCTCACTCTCCACACGTACTGCCGCCTTTGCACCCTCATACATGCTCTTCACTGCTTTCAGCAACTTGCCCTCTACTCCGTATATTCTTAGTACTTTCCACAAACCTTCTCTATCCACTCTGTCATAGGCCTTCTCCAAGTCCATAAAGGCAACATACACCTTTTGTTTCTTCTCCAGATACTTCTCCACAACACAATTCAGGGTAAAAATCTGATCTACACATCCTCTTCCCTTCCTAAAACCTCCCTGCTCGTCGCCTATCCATTTCTCCGTTCTCACTCTCACTCTCTCAATCACTACCCTACTGTATACCTTCCCTACTACACTTAGAAGACATATTCCTCGGTGGTTACCACACACTCCTCTTTCCCCTTTGCCCTTATATAGGGGGACTATTATGCCAGTCTTCCAGTCATCGGGTGCACTCCCCTTCTCCCATGCTAGTTTGCACATTTTCCATACCCATTCTATCACTATCTCACCACCATACCTCAACATTTCCCCACACACTCCATCTGTTCCTGGTGCTTTCCCCAACTTCACTCTTTTCATGGCTTCCCACACTTCTGACCTCCTGATCCCCACCTCCTCCTCCACTACTTCGCTTCTTCTCCCTCCCATACCATATCCAGCTATGTTTGCTGGCTCTTCATTCCTTACATTTAGCAACTCACTGAAGTACTCCCTCCATCTTTCGACTCTCTCTTGCTTCTTGGCTAGCATTCTCCCATTCTTATCTTTCACACCCTTACTGTTTCCCTTGCTACCTTCCCTAACTTTTTTTACTTCTTTCCAGAACAGTTTCTTACTCTCCCTCCATTTTACACTCAGATTCCTTCCAAATTCCTCATCTACTCTTCTCTTACTTTCCTTCACTACTCTCTTCACCACCCTCTTACTCTCCACGTACCTCGCTCGTTTCTGTCTCTCGGAATCTTCATTCCCTCTACTACCCAACCACTCTCTATATGGTTTCTTCTTCTTCTTCCACAGCTATTCTTACCTCTTCTGTCCACCATGCTGTACCTTTCACTCCCCTCCCTCTTCTCCTCACTCCACACACCTCCTCACATGCTGCACAGATCTCATCCTTAAACACCTTGCTCATCTCCTCCACTTCCTCCATAACTTCCAGGTCGAACCCACCTAGTCGTCTTTCCACTGCTCTCCTGTACTCCTCCCTGACTTCCTCCTCCTGCAACCTCTCCACCCTCCTCACCATTCCACCCTCCTCTCGCCTCCCTCCAGCTCTCCTCACCCACTTCTTTTGTATCCTAACCTTAGCTACCACTACATAATGATCAGACAGACCCCCTCCAATACCCCTATACACCCTAGCATCCATCACAGATTTCTTCATTCGTTCATCCACACATACATAATCAATCAATGACTTTCGTTCCACCACTGTCTTATCCTTCATCGTCAACATCCTTTTCCACGTGTACCTGTGGATTATTCTGTGTCGGAAGAAGGTGTTGGCTATCCACAGCCTCCTTCCCACACATACGTCCACAAGTGCACTACCATTCCCATTCACCTCTGATGGTACCCCCCACCCTCCCACCACTCCCTCAACTTTCCTATCACCCACCTTACCATTCATATCCCCAATCAGAAATATTCTTTCGTTATTGTCAAACTTCTCCAGGCACGCCTCCACATTCATCCAGAACTCCTCTTTCTTTCTTTCAAGTATATCCTCTGTCGGGGCATACACGCATACAATCACCCACGTTTGTATTCCTACTTTCATTCTCACCCACACAATCCTTGAACCCACAGACCCATACTCTCTTACACATTCCTTCCATTTGCTACTTACAAACAAACATGCACCTTCTCTCGCTGTTCCTTCACTCACTCCAGCACACACACCCATTCCACACTCCCACTCTCTCACATCTGAACCTTTCCATTTGGTCTCTGTCATTCCACATACATCCAGCCTGGCATTTACTAACACTTCCAGAACCTCTCTCTCTTTTGTGCCATCATTCATGCCACTAACATTCCACGTAGCCATTCTCAGAATAGATAGATAGATCAGCTAAATTATGGTTGTTGCACATTTTTAAATATATGAAACCCAATTTAACATACTTTTTATCGACCAGAAACCAACATTATTATTGTACCCTGTATTACCATTTGGCGGGTGCCCAACCCCGAAAAGGGTTGAAATAGGGGAGCTATCCCCCCGCCAAAGGCGGCTTTCTAGGGCCTTTCCTAACTGATGCTGAGAGGATTGGGTTCTAGTCATGTGGTGATGGGCTGGTCTATCAGAGTGAGAACTGAGCAATCTCTGCCATACCCATAGCTTACTCTGACTGTTCCTTTTACTTATATATTTTCTAGATCTCAAGTGACGGCGTCTCTAACGTGGATTGACCTCCCAATCTACCAAGATTGGAAGCCAAAGCGTCACATCTTTCCCTTGCCCCTCAACATTCTCTTCATAATTGCTGAGGGGCACAGGGCCCTGGGTGGGGCTTTGGTTTCCCGGGCGTTTCCGCACCCTCCTCAAGCTCCCCGCCATGGAGTGGCTTCGGTCACCCCTTTATTGTGGTCGGCGGGGAGGGTTCTGTGGGGGCGCTCGGTTATGGCCTTGGCCTTGCTCGGGGCCTTGGGGCTGTTCGGCCAGGCAGCTTGGGGAACAACAACAACAACAACAACAACCATTTAAGATCGACGTTTACAGCTCCAACTTCCTTATAGTCTTAAATTCGCAAGTGATAAATTACAGTTTGGTTATCAACCCGGCGCGCGCAGGGTGTAGTGAACACTACACTTCTGGGCGGCAATATTAAACTCCATTCCCGCCTATAATCGTCATTTTATGATAAATATCGTTATTACTTATTCATATGCGCCTATTTTACGTTTAATATGAAGATTGTAACATGTAACAACAATAAAACAAGTGGGAATAGTGTTTGGATGGTCAAAATCGCAAATTATTGCCGAGCGGTTCATTCATGAATTGTGGAGCAGAGTGAGGCAGACCCTCCACTCGCGAGGCCTAGAGCTTGACTTAGTCAGACTGACTCACTCACCCCACCCTCTTCCTTACGTAACACACTGACTAGTCACATGACCACACTATAGAACCGGCATGGTGATGTTTACACAAAACTATACCAATGAACAAGGGAATAACAGGAAAAATAGGTGGTAATTGAAGGGGGGGGGGGGAAAGGAGGGGATTTTGACAGATGTGAAGTAGTGATAGGAGGTATGGGGGGGAATTATCTCCCTTAATAACCATTTTACTTGTTTTAAGTGATACTGGGGTCTTTTACAAGTTTTTTTTAGGCCTTACCTCCTAAGAGGGTCCTCGCCCTTGCCCACCAAAACCTCTTGAGAGTGTTCTCGCCGTTCCCAGGTTAAAGCTTCTTTCTCTAAGTATAACATTTACCTAATTTTAGTGTAATTTATACTAGTTGTCTAGTTTAATAAATAGTATAATTATGTTTTATAATTTGTTACATAATTTTTACTTGATATAATTATATTCCTTTTAATTAGCTATTACAGTATTAATGTTGCCATCCATCCCCAAAATTACTAATATATAATATACATCATATAATTTGGAACAGCTAAACCTACAACATGATAACAATTATTGTTGATTGCACAACCATTACCCCCTTGACTTCCAAATATCCTTGGTAAGCTGTAACATATCGTCTTAATGTAGCCAGAAAAGAAGGAAGATCGTCCTCCTGTACTCAAAACACAATAAAAATAATAATACTGATAACTAACGTGGTATTATCCCCCCCACAGCAAGCTATGAGCGTAGTGTGATCGGTGAAGCCATGGGACAGTTCCATAACAACACTTGTATTAGGTTCCAGGCCAGAACATCCGCCCATAGGGACTACGTTCATATTCTCAAGAAAGAAGAACCAGTGTAAGTTATTATAGTAGTAGTAGTAGTAGTCAATCAATCAATAAATCTACCAACTATATCTCATAATGTAAATGTATATACAGTATATTACATAGACTGTCATAGATTACAAATATAAGAATTTTGACATTCAATCATATCCTGGTGTCTAAACTTTTCTTATCACTGTTCGGTCCCCCAGGTGTTCTAGTGCAGTGGGTCGTTCAGGTGGTGTACAGAATGTGGCTCTGGGTCACAATTGTGTACAGGTTGGGGTGGTGACTCACGAACTGATGCACGCTGCTGGGTTCTGGCACGAACAGTCACGGTACGACAGGGACAACTTCGTCACCATCCACTGGTCCAACATCAAACAAGAATTCTCCTACAACTTTGCCAAGGTATTTGATGGTTTTCCTGGTATTGATTAGCCCCTTAAATATTATGAGTAATTTTGACAGTTTATTCTGGCTATCATTAGACGATTTTATACAGTGTTGGAAGGATGTATGGGAATTAAAAGGGTAAAGACTATCTTAATTAACCTCTGAGTTCCATATTATCTTCCTAATCTAAATATATCGTCAAATATTAGCCAGAAAACAGAAATGAAATGAGTCATAGCTTGAAAGGGTTAACTATTTGACCATTTAAGGCTTTCAGATTACCTATGTAAGCCCTATGTAAGCCCTAAGGTATGGAGTGCGAGTCTCTAACTGATCTGCATCATCTTATTCTCCAGGTAAGAGAGGAGATGGTTGTGGTGAAGGAAGAGGTCTTGGCTCTAAGGGAGGTTAATATTAAAATTCAGAGGGAAGTGGATTTGATTAAAGACGAAAATCTAGCTTTCAAGCTTAGCCAAGAGGAAATAAAGTCAAGTAAGGGGAAAAGGGAGGAAGTTGATGAAAAATTGTATTCATGGCAGGTTGTTAAAAATACGGGTGGGAAAGTCACACTCAAGAAGCAGGATAGTAGAATAGGTATGAGTGTGACAAATACATTCTCTCCTTTGCGAGACGAATGTGAAGGAAAAGATGGTCAGGATAAGGGAGGGATAACCGAAGTGCCTGCCGCCGACTCAGCTCCAACCTCTGACGCTGTGCTACCTACCACCACCACTACCCCCACCACCACCACCACCAAGGGAGCTTCTGCCACCACCGGGGGTTCTCCAACTGCAGCTGCTGGATCCTCCCGAGGGAAAGGTAAGTCTGTGTCCCGAGAAGGCAAGTCTGTGTCGATTGTGGGCGACTCCATGGTAAGACATTTAGTTAGGGCTACCCGCACTAAACTTAGGAAGGTTGTGTGTCTGCCTGGCCATGGAGTTGGGAGGGTTTTAGAGAAGATGGACCACATCTTGGAAGATAGTGGAGATAACCCCATTATCTGTCTCAGTGCCGGAAGTAACGATGTTGGTAAGGGTAGAAGTGAGGAACTGCTGCAGCAGTATCGGGATGTGTTAGATAAAGTTAGGATGAAGGGAGGGATCCCTGTAGTACATTGTATCCTACCCAGAAGAGGAGTTCCCAAGGAATGGACATCCAGGGCGATTGGTGTCAATTGCCGTTTGGAGAAATATTGCAAAGAAAAAGCAATACCATTCATTGATAACTGGGATAGTTTCTATGGGAGAGATGGGATGTACGCAAGGGATGGGGTTCATCTTTCACAGTTAGGGGTTTCAACATTAGCTAGTTCTTTAGATAGGGTGATTGTGGGGTTTTGAACAGAAATATTGAGAGTGTAAATGAGAGGTTAAATGGAACAATTTTAGCGTCAGGCGAAAGCGATAAGGATATTCAGTCTCATGCTAAAAATGATGACTATAATGCAAATGATAGTAGTGATGGTGCAACGGAAGATGGAAATGTCGTTAGAAACAAAGGTAAATTAGGTATAAAGAAAAGAAGTAAATTGAGAGTATATTACACAAACTGTAGGAGTCTATGTAACAAAATTAACGAACTTAGAGCCCTTGTTAGCAAAGAAAATATAGACATAATAGCGCTAACTGAAACGTGGATTAATACAGAAACCAGGCATTTTTTAGCAGAATTTGATATACCAGGATATAGTTTGTTTAAATATGACCGAACAAGAGGGGTGGCGGTATAGCAGTGTTTGTCAGGAGTACATTAAAAAGCTGTATTAAATCAGGTATTAGACTAAATAACGATAATGAAAGTGTTTGGGTAGAGGTTAACGAAGGTAGTGAGACCATAGTTATTGGAGTTATGTATAGACCGCCAAATATGAGTAGAAATGACGGAACATCATTATGGGAGGAAATTAAAATGGCATCAAGGTTTAGCAATGTGTGCATTATGGGGGATTTTAATTTTCCGAATATAGATTTGCAGCATCAAATAGGAGACTCTGATTCTGAGGAGTTTATAGAGGTAGTACAAGATAGTTTTTTATTTCAATTCATAGATACGCCGACTAGAGGTAATAATATTCTCGATTTAGTTTTCAGTAACAATGAACATATGGTAAATAATGTAGAGATAGGGGACCACCTAGGAAATAGTGACCACAATTCTGTGTATTTTAATATCCAATGGAAAGGTAATACCAGAGAGAATACAACATTAATACCTGACTTTAGAAAAGCAAAATTATGGTGGGTTAAGAAGAGCCCTATTAGCTGACCCTATGGTCAAAAAATTAAGTCGATCCAGGTGTCCAAATGAGTGTACCCCTTCTCAGGCACCTGTCATCTTAAGTCAGGAAGAGACGTCAAACTTGGTAGATACATACGATAATTTTATCAAGTCAGTATTCAATGCACAAAATAAATACATCCCCAAAAGAAAATTTAGATCAACACAGAACCAACCCAAATGGATGAATAATAGACTATTAGATCTTCTAGGACAAAAGAGAGGAATATATAGAAAAATTAGAAAAGGCGAAATTCACCTACTTGCTTACTATCAGAATCTATCAAGACAGGTAAAAAAGGATATTAGGAAAGAAAAAAAGAAATTATGAAATTAAGGTTGCCAATGACTCAAAAAATAATCCTAAAGCTTTTTACCAACTATATAAATCCAAGGTTAGAGATGTAATTGGTCCCCTTAAAACTTCGATAGGAGAAATGACAGAAAATGATTTAGAAATGTGCAGTACATTAAATAGTCAATTTCTTTCCGTTTTCACTAATGAAAATTTGGCACAGTTTCCAGAAGTCCGTAAGGTATATAGCGATAGTATAGAAAATAGGTTAAGTACGGTTACTATAAGTAGAAATGATGTGCTTAAGGAAATTGACAGACTGAAACCTCATAAATCACCTGTTCCTGATGAGGTATATGCTAGAGTATTAAAAGAATGTAGGGATGAGTTAAGTTACCCATTAACATTTTTATTTAACAAGTCATTGGAGACAGGTATAGTTCCAGAAGCTTGGAAGCTTGCAAATGTAGTTCCGATCTTCAAAAAAGGTGACAAATCAATAGCATCCAATTACCGTCCCATTAGTCTTACATCAATCATAGGAAAGCTACTAGAGTCAATTATTGCTAGTAAAATTAGAAACCACTTAGATACATTTAATTTAATAAATTCTTCTCAGCATGGATTCACTCAGGGACGTTCTTGCCTTACTAATTTGCTTAGTTTTTTCTCAGAGGTATATGAAGCAGTAGATAATGACAAGTCATATGATATAATATATTTAGATTTCAGTAAAGCTTTCGACAGAGTCCCCCATGAGAGATTGATGAGAAAGGTTGAGGCGCATGGAATAGGTGGGGCGTTGTTGGGATGGATTAGGTCATGGCTAATTGGTAGGAAGCAGAGAGTCAGCATAAATGGTACGAAGTCAGAATGGGGAGCAGTCAAAAGTGGTGTCCCCAGGGATCTGTATTAGGTCCTCTGTTGTTTGTTATATACATAAATGACCTTGATTTAGGTATAACTAGTAGGATAAGTAAATTTGCAGACGATACCAAAATGGGGAGAACAATTGATTCAGATAGAGATATAGAGTGCCTCCAAAGGGATCTAGATACCTTACACGAATGGTCAGTAAATTGGCAGATGAAGTTTAACATTGACAAATGCAAGGTATTAAAGATAGGGAAGATGCATACAAATGTTAAATATAAACTAGCTAATGTGGAATTAGAAAACTCGAATTGTGAGAAAGATCTAGGTGTGTTTGTTAGCAATGATTTGAAGCCTAGACAACAGTGTATAAGCGTTCGAAACAAGGCAAACAGGATTCTCGGGTTCATCTCAAGGAGTGTGAGTAACAGAACTGCTGATGTTATCTTAAAACTTTACTTGTCATTAGTGAGACCCCATATGGATTATGCTGTTCAATTTTGGTGTCCTTATTACAGAATGGACATAGATTCATTGGAGAGAGTACAACGTAGAATGACAAAAATTATCCATAATATTAGAAATCCTCCGTATAAAGAAAGGTTGAAGAAATTAGGCTTACATTCGTTAGAGAGACGCAGAGTTAGAGGGGATATGATAGAGGTGTTCAAGGGGGTTAGTGGGATTAACAAAGGGGACATGACAAATGTACTAAAGCTCAGTGATAGCGAAAGAACTCGTACCAATGGTTTCAAATTAGATAAATTTCGTTTCAGAAAAGATATAGGCAAATATTGGTTTGGTAACAGAGTTGTAGATGGGTGGAATGGACTACCAAGTGCTATAGTGGGATTAAAAACGATAGGGAGCTTTAAGATAAAATTGGATAAGCATATGGACGAGAAGGGTTGGGTGTGAAGGGGGATCAGCAGGGTTGGGCCAATCAGCGCTCTGCAGACCCCCGTAATCCTGCGTTAATCTCTAACCGTTTTGGTAAGATGATCCTCAGGGTATTAGAGTGTTGAGCCTATAATTGGGCTTTGTAATTGGGGTTGTGTGGGACAGGGATCTGCCTTGCTTAGGCCAATCGGCTTTCTGCAGACTCCCATTTTCTTATGTTCTTATGTTCTTGTGTGTGTTTTTTCATACACACATACATCATGTTAAAGACCGGGTGGTTCACACAAGGTACAATTTCAGTCTTACGTCCTGTTGGTGGCATTCCAGGCAGCCCTATTCAGAGCTGCTGCACTAATCAGGTTTTCAGTTTTGAGATCAGATTGTATGACATGATCCCACGTCTTTCTAAGTTTACCCATTAGTGAACGTTCTTCCACGTTCAAAGACTTGTATCTTTTCACTCATTTTAGATCATACATCTTCTCCATAAATCCAAACCATTCAAGCCTGCTTGTACACATCTTTTCACTGATATTCTTGACAACTAACCATTTACTCAGTTCGTCACTATACTGTACAGGTATAATTATCTTATCGTGCTGTCTGGTCCCACACATCCATATCACCATTCTTATTTAGCTACGTTCCATCCTACTGACATTATCCGCTTTAACTGGCCATGCATAGATCATTACGCTTCTGATACACGAAGCATACACTTTTTCCTTCAGGTTTCATGTTGATAAAGTAGCAGCAGTTATCTGAACTTCTCCCATCTACACCTAATTTTACATATATAATTATGCTATGGTACTATGTTATGTTTTGCTACTGTAATCTTGTCATTGGTTATCGCGCTATAGGCTATTGTAACCTCTCTTTCTCTTTCTTGCCTTCAGATAAACGCGAGTGTGAGCTCTGACCTCGGCCTACCCTACGACTACGGTTCCATCATGCACTACGGTCCCTACTCCTTCAATCGGACTCCTGATCAACCCACCATAACTCCCAAGAAAGCTGGAGTTACTATTGGTCAGAGGATCCAGCTATCTCAGGTTAGTGATGTGTTGGAGTGTTGTGTTGTGGTCTTGGTGTGTTAGTGAGGTTGAGATGTATGTTAGATGCAGTGAGATGTGATAATTTTACTTTAGTGTCTGTGTCAGGCCACCATATATCTCCCAGGAAGGCAGAAGTTACTATTGGTCAAAGGAAGCAGTTATCTCAAGTTAGTGATGTGTTGGGCTATTGTTGGTGTGGTAGTGTAGAATGTGGTGTTGTGTATTGGTTGTGGTGTGTAGTGTTAGGTGTGTGGTATTATGGTGCTAACTATGGTATGGTGGTAGCTGTGGCGTTTTTGGTGTGGTATTGGTTGTGTTGTTGGTGTGTTAGTGAGATGTGATAACTTGACTATAGTGTTTGAGTCAGGCTACCATATTATCTCCCAGGAAGGCTGGAGTTATTATTGGTCAGAGGAACCAGCTATCTCAGGTTAGTGATGTATGGTGTCTCTTGATGATAATGTATTGTATAAGTTGAACGTTGTCAATAAAGTGCTCCTCCTCAAATGGTGTTCATATACTGTACATTCTGAGAACTCAAAGTTTTATGTATTTGTTGTATATTTCCATGTGCTGTACCTACAGTAGGCCTATATGAATATGTTTCTATCTATCTAGTTTTCTACCAGACTCTCCACACCTGACCAGACTTATACATTAATCTATAGTATCTTTCTAGAGTAACTATCTTCCTACCTAACTTTTTACTTATCTAAGTATGTATCTATTTATCTATCTATCTATGTATCTACCTACATATCCATCCATCAATCAACTTATATAATTAACCCTTTGAGGATTATGACGCGTTTTAGCAATTTGTTGTTGTTGCTATTATTGGTAAATATACAGCTTAGGAAGGATATGTGGGAGTTAAGATGACAAAGACAATACCATTTAATCTTTTGACTTTTCTCTACCCTTCCTAATCTGAATAATATCGTCTACTAATAGCCAGAATAAACTGTCAAAAGGTGTCATTATCCTCAAGGAGCTAAACATATATTTATTGTAGCTATTTACTTAACTACTTATTCATCTGTCTATCTATATACCTATGTATCTACCTACTTATTTATCAATGCATGTATTTATTTATCTATTTATTTATCTATATATCTATCTACGTATCTACCTACTTATATATTGATGTATTTATTTATTTATTTATCTATCTATTTATCTACAGTATGTATCGTCCTACTTATTTATCTATATATTTATTTATCTATCTTTTTTTGTACGTATCTACCTACTTATTATTTTATCTATGTATCTACCTATTTTTGTTTGTATGTAGCTATTTATGTAACACAGTATATAGTTCTGAATGTGTGCCTCCCTTCCCCAGCTGGACATCAGGGGACTGAATCTGTTGTACGGATGTTCCGAGTAACCCCCACCACCAAACTCCCCACCCCTGGTACGTGCTCGGACCAACATGTACACTGTCCTTCCTGGGCACGTGCCGGTTACTGCACGACCAACCAAGGGTACATGAGTCTCTCCTGCAAGAAGTCTTGTAACCTCTGCAATGTCGGAGGTAGCTTATTAAACAATGTTAAGGCGCATCGTCAATGATTCCGGGGCCACTACTAAATAATAGGTTTTCCTTCTTCCCTTTGGGACTCAAACCTATAATTCGAACTTATATTGGGAATTTCTATTATACCCAACTGTGTTCATAGCCTATTATTCTGGCTGCTTTTGATTCACTACTTGTTCTGTGATATCAGTCTATATTATATAAATTCATTTCACGCACCTTGAGGCGTTTCTATTTTATTTGTCCAGTGCGTTGAGTATTTATTTAGACCCGCTGTGTTCATAACCTTTTAGGTTACATTTTATTCACTACACGTTTTGTGAAATTGAAATTAATTTGTATTGTTCGTTAAGTCGCATTTACTGACTTAAATTATTTTTCCTAGACCCGGTGTACAATTATTCACCCTTTTGCTTTGATCATATATTTGAAATTTAAATTACCATCTCTCTAGGATTAACGTCAAATTCGTATTTATCCACCCCTAGACTAAATATTCCATATTGTTAATATTTTCAAGTATACGTCGCAGTAACTTTAATCTAGACCCAGCCGCGGCTACTTTGACCCCAGTCCTACCTGATCGCGTGACCCTAAGCCACCAGCCGCACTACATCACCTGTTTGTCTCCGCGATATCAGCTGCCATATTTATGCTACGTGATTACTCTCTTTGCATACTTAACTATATTTGTGATATTGTCATCATTCTTTTAGGTATTATTTTGTATACTGATTCTGATGCTTTGTGAGTGACGCCATTATTCATGAATAAGTAAAACTTATTTAACTTATTCCCAGTCACATATTTCAGCCATTGATATTATGCTCTATAGCTAATTATTTGATGTGCCCCACCTGTATCTAGCTATTAAGAAATAAAATTTGTGAACCATATCGTGTGTATTTATTGTCTTTGGGTGTGATTTGAGTGATCTAGTAATATTTATATCAATGCTAGCTATGTTCCTGTCGGGCAGGATTATGTTCTAAGTTACCCAAATAAGGAGCTTATGAGAACAAAGTATCAAGCGAGTTGGATTACAACCACGCATAACAAAGTGTATAGTTTTTCCTGGCGAGCGATAGCAAGCCTGTAATTTAACAGTAACCGTCATTCGGCCGGGACATATTATACAGCAACTTGAAAGAGGGTCTAGGGAGTGTAATTTTAAGCTTGATGGAGGTCCAGGGAACAAACTAAAAACCTCCTCTCAAGGGAAATAAAAGGGCAGATATTTTAGCAGAGGAAACACGAAACAAATGCTGATATCCAATAGTCTCTTGGACGCTCAGTAAAGCAAATATAGACCCCAATTAGACAGGAAATCGCAGAGGATGAATCACGAGCATGAAACAGCGATCGCGGAAATAGGTCAAGCCTATGGAATATCATGATATTGTAGAAATTCAATAACCATTTGCCTATAGGCCTAGTAGTCAACGGGGTGACAGACGCAGGAAATTAGTTGTAACCAGGATAAGACTCGGATATCATATTTGTGGGAAGTAGGAGTCGATATAGGGTTACTTATATTATTAAATGCAAACTATGTGGTCAAGACGAAGGGCACAATCTTCATCATTACATAAGGGCTTGTCCGAGTATAGAAGAATATTGTGAACAAGGTGTAAGCGATATATTCAATCAAGCAAGACACTCATTAACCAGATTGCCTAAAAAAAGCTGGATTCGCTCCTGCAAAGTAAATAGCCATACTATAAGAGTGCAACACACATACCCGGTCTATAACATTGTTATATAGCTCTCCTTTATTCTTTTGTTTCGTCCATTTCTCCCTTTCCTGCACCATTTATTCTCCTATTCCCTCCGCCTACCCCTCCCTAATCTCGGGATCCGCCGACTCGTCCACAGTGAGGGAGGACCGCCAAAGTTCATCTCCCGCTAAGCCAGCATAAAATGTTATTCCATTTATCCTACGACGTACTTCAGTGATTGACATGTACGTGTGAATTACAATACCAGCCCTCACATCTCCTACAATAAGCGGCATATACCCAACAAGATTTCCCAAATCCAAAAATAGGAGGAAGGAAGGGTCTCTATGTTTTCCAAAGTTTTTACTATCTATCTATCTAATATATATATATATATATATATATATATATATATATATATATATATATATATATACTAACACAGGACAATGCCTCAACGGCGATAGTGAATGCCCCCGCCGTTATCTTCTATCCTCCATCTCCGCCTATGTTAGGAGAGCCCTCACGCACTGCTCTACCTGGGCCGACACCCACCAGGAACTAGAAAGACTATCCCAAGTTTTAGTAAATAACGGATACTCCAACTCCGACATCTCCAGCACCATCAACCACCATCTTGAAAAATGGTACACCCAAAGCCCTCCCAACATTGACCCCCCCAATGAAATTAAGATCTTCTACCGCAATTACATGTCCTCTGAACACAAAAATGACGAGGCCGTCTTAAAAGAAATAATCTCCAAGCATGTCCACCCAACCAACCCGGAAAACAAAATCAAATTAATAATTTATTACAAATCCCCCAAGACCTCCAACCTCGTTCTCCGTAACAAACCAGCCTCCACCAAGATAAAGAGCCCGATGACCGACGATCACGTCATTTACCAACATACCTGTAATTATGAGGACTGTGGACCTCATTCCTATATTGGTATGACGCAGACTCGTCTTTCACGTCGGTTAACTCTTCACCTTCAGGCTGGAGCCATCAAAGACCACTATCTCACCCCTAACCACCCTCACCTCACACGCAACGAGTTAGAGAAACACACCACCATACTCGATAAAGAAAGTGACCCAAGGAGATTACCTATACTCGAAGCTTTATATATCCAAGCCTTACATCCCAACATCAACAACCAAACTCTGGACCTTCAGATCCTTCCTTCTGCCAAAAGGCACTACCCTACAGGACCTAACACCCTTCCTCGCCCCCCGGTGCCCTTGACGCAGCCCCCCGCGCTACCTCCTTCAGCTTCGTCTTCTGCAGGCGCCACACAACTTAGGCCACGCCCCTCGACACGCAGCCAATCAGCTTCGACCCCACCTACTGACCACCATCCCGCATCCAGTGCGCATGCGTGAAGCGGTTAACCCCTTTCTCTCTCCTAGTTTACGCTTCCACCAATAGCAGACTTTTGCCCCCTGTTTTCCGCCTCCTCTGATCCTCCACCCTCTATATATAATAATAATAATAATAATAATAATAATAATAATAATAATAATACTTTATTTCAGACTCACACAGTACAGAGGGGACCATACTGGGGTCCATATATACCTTACAGTAACATAAATATATATAAATATATATAAGCTACTGTACATAGGCTACATAAAATAAAAAGAAATTAAATAATACCCAGCTTGCTATCATGTAGTTCACAGCACTGCCTCAACCAAAAACAGTGGTCATCAAACTACTGTGTTACCAAAACCACTGTCCTAATTGTGTACAGTACCATGCCTCACATCATTTAGCTTCCGGTACAGTATGTTGCTACAGTACAGTATAGGAATATCGGTACTGTACTGCACTATGAGGATCAGTACCGGTATGCTAATTCTGTAGAGTAGCAGACCTGAAATCATTACTTAAGGTTAAATATAGAGCAACTTCCTCCAGTGTGCCTGGATCCTGGAGGTGTACACTATGCTTGGAGTTTGTAGCATTTTAATGATCCTGTTCTCAGAAGTGTTAAGGCGCTGAATGAATTTATATGTTAGCTTTCTAATGAGTGATTTGTAACAGTGTAAGTTCATATAGGCACATAGCGTACTTGTACTCTCATATTTTGAGAGCCCCAGAAACATTTTCATGATATTGTGATATGAGATACTTAGTCTATTCACTGTAATTTTCTTATAGTTCCACCATAGTTGTGCTGTATACATTGGTGAGCAGTAGGAGTTGAACAATGTTATTTTTGTATCCCATGTGCACATATGAAATTTTCTTAATATTGAATTTCCCTGCATGTAAAGTTGCCTTCGCTGACGACCCATATCCTCATCATCTGAGCGATCACATGAAATATAGTGTCCTAGATACTTTACTTTACTTACTTCTTCTATAATTTCTTCATACAAATGGAATTTAGGTAGCTTTGATTTCAATAGGTTAGATTTAAATATTATGATATTGCTCTTTATAGGATTAAATTTGACTGAATGTTCGATTCCAAATTTTTCACATACTCTTAATAATTTATCCAGTCCTGCTCCAGAGGGCGCGATTAAGGCTAGGTCATCAGCATACATGAGATGATTTACAATGGTGCTGCCAATACAGCACCCAGTGCGAGTCTTGTTCAGCTCCAGACTAAGATCATCCATGTAGACGTTGAAAAGATACGGAGACAATATCCCCCCCTGCCTAACACCATTGGTTACGGCGAAAGAGCCTGACAGGATGTTGCCCCATCTTACACACATTTTTTGATTAGCATACCAGAAAATAAGTATCCTAACAATATAGCTAGGCACTCCCCTGTTAACTAATTTTTCAAATAAGGTTTTGTGACACACCCTATCAAAAGCCTTACTTGCATCAAGAAAACAAGAGAAAATTGAGCTATTTAGTTTGTTGTATGTATCAATCACTTCTTTCAGCACATATATGCATTGGTCTGTGCCGTGATTTTTCTTAAAGCCAAACTGATTGCTGCTGGTGACAATATATGCAGACATTCTTTCTAGCATTATCATTTCAACTACCTTACTCACCACACTAGCAAGTGCTACTGGGCGGTAGTTGTCTTTTGCTGTAATTTTACCTGATTTATCTTTAATGACAGGAACAAGTACCCTTCCTGTTTACCTTTTATATCATTCCTTCCTTACTTGATAATGCTGGTTGTCCAGTGAAACGCGTCGTATATCCTGTATCATCATGTACATTTATGTAACCCTGTACCACCATGAATTTTGCTCATCTCCTTCATCTACTTCCTGCCACCCAGCGAAAACTCATCAGAGACCTGGAAACTTTGAATAATAAAATTCCAACGCAGAAATTGCCATTTCTTTCAACCTCGTATGTATTAAACAAAATTTATTACCTGGCTTTACTAACATAAAACTTCACGAGAATGCCAGACATCGCACCAGCACCCTCCAGTTTCGTGAAGAACTGGTGAAGGACCAAATAATATATATATATATATATATATATCCATCCATCCTTCTTAGTAAAAGTTGAAGCAAGATGTCCATTTTATTATATCCATCATGCATGTTCAGTTAGTTATTAACTACTTTAACTAAAGTAGTTTCAACAATCAGTCTTTCAACAGGAGAACTGGACCAGTCTATAAATGTTCTGTTATCGTAATCAATGTAATGATCTCTAATTCTTTTATATGGAAGACAGACAGTTATTCGAGACAGTCTTAAGCATTTCAACTCTCACAGATCCTTCCTAAGCTGTATGAGGTCGTCTAATGACAGTAACCGATTTTTATAAAAATGGGAAATATGCTATCACCATCGGCTGAAAATGGACAATTGGCAAACTAATTGGTTGTGATTTTTCCTATTAATGGGCGTGTTTTAGTCTGATCGTCATATATATATATATACACAAGGTTAGATACAATCACGAATTTCAAAGCTACAAGCTTTTTCATTGCACATTTAGGCAATCACAGTTTAAGGTATACGCGAACCTTACAAACGGGCGGGACGGTCTAGTCTTTAGAGGGCGGAATCAGCCAAGGAAGAATGATTGCTTGGCTCTTCCCGCCCATAATATTCGGGCGGGCGGAATCTTCTAGTCGGAATGGTCTGAGGGCGGGAGGGTCAGCAAGCCTCAGATACCCCCATCTCCTCCGTTTTCTATGCATGCCCACGCTCCACAGAAAACCAGCATTTCATCCCACACTATTGTCAGTCCAGCCATAATTCAGTGCAAGTGTAACATTCCCCCCCACCAGCAAAAGTGGGTTACCATTAGGCAAATCCCTCAACAATCCATGATTTTAACCCCACGAACACTTCCGTGAGCCAAGATAGAGACATCATTCAGCCCGCCATTGTATCCTCCCAACATAACCACATTCTAATAGCCAACATCTCAGAAGAGGTACTTACCTTACCAAAAGGTCTCATCATTGGCGACCTTGAAACATTCGACGACATAGCCATCCCTCCCGTAAATTCCCCAGATAGCTTAAAATTACCACATATATCCGACTCCCTATCCTGCAAACAAACACAGCAAATGCACAATTTATTACACGAGTTTGGCGACGTATTTGCCCAAACTCCCACCGAAATAGGAAAAACCACCATGGAGCAACACGCCATCAACACCACCGGACCTCCCCTGCGACAACCTTCCCGCAGGAAGAATTCCCTTCAACGTCAAGAAGAGGATCAACAGGTGCAAGAAATGTTGGATGCCGGCATTGCTACCCCCTCCGTCAGTGGTACTGGTGAAGAAGAAGGATGGTTCCACTCGTTTCTGTGTGGACTACCGCAGATTAAATGACGCAACGATTAAGGATGCCACACCCTACCCAGGATCGACGACTCCCTAGACTCCCTCCATGGATCCAAATGGTTCACCACTTTGGACCTCCAAGCAGGGTATTGGCAAGTTCCCATTAAATCTGAAGACCAGCAGAAAACAGCTTTTTCCACCAGCGGAGGACACTTGTATGAATTTAATGTACTACCGTTTGGATTATGCAACGGTCCTGCCACCTTCTCCCGCCTGATGGAATCGGTATTGAAAGGTCTAACTTGGGAAACCTGTCTCGCCTACTTGGACGATGTCATTATATACTCAGGGACCTGGACGGAACACCTGCGTCGACTGAAACAAGTTTTACAGAGAATAAGAGAGGCAGGGTTGAAGCTCAAACCCTCCAAATGTGAAATGGCTAGAAACAGCGTAGGTTTTCTAGGCCATGTAATCTCAGCTCAAGGAATTTCTCCCGACCCCAAGAAGTTGTCTGCCATCCAAAATCAACAACCCCCAACCACCGTAAAAGGAGTCCGATCTTTTCTAGGACTAGCTACATACTACAGACGTTTCGTCCCACATTTCGCCGAAATAGCCCGACCATTACACCAACTCACTCACAAAGACACCAAATTTTCCTGGACCCCCGAACGTCATGCAGCCTTTGAGAAATTAAAAGAAAAACTAGTGCAAGCACCCACCGTCTCATTCCCCGACTACCAGCAGCCGTTTCGCCTCTACACGGACGTCTCTCTGTATGCCATTGGAGCAGTCCTCGCCTAAGTCCAAGATGGAAAAGAACATGTGATTGCATACGCTAGCTCTACTTTAAATGTTGCTCAACAGAACTATGCCGCCACCAAACGAGAATGTTTCGGAGTCATTTGGGCCCTCAACCATTTCCGTTCCTTTGTGCTGGGAGCCAAATTGGACATCATTACCGACCACCAGTCTTTGCAATGGCTACGGAAATGTGAAACCAACTCCGCCTTACTAGTACGATGGAGGGAAACGCTGGAAGAATATGACTTCGTCATCCATTACCGACCAGGAAAACTCCACACCAATGCTGACACCCTCTCACGTTTCCCTGTACCAGAAGACCCCCCCACCAATCTCGCCACCCTACAACAAACAGATTTCATAAACACTTCCATTGTCAAGAGTTTGCCCAACCCCTCACTTACCCTTCTACAGTCGTGGGACAAAAGAATCAAGCCAACCTGGATACCCAAACATATATTCTCACAACTGACACGTTGGGGAGACCTACTCACAACGGAATCCAGCCACACCGTTGTCGAACCGGCAGTAGCCTAAGAATATATGATTGCCATTCACGAAGGGAACGGAATCCATTTAGGACAAAGAAAGATGTTGAAAATCTTTCAGGACCAATATTGGACACCAAACCCTTCCGGAATTGCCAAACAGGTAACCGAGGCTTGCAAACCTTGTGCGTTAGGTAAGGACCGATGCCGCACAGCAGGACCAGCTGGCACCATTTCCGCCCAGAAACCCTTTCAAATACTCTCCCTTGATGTAATGGGACCTTTCCCAGCCAGCGCCGGCAAACGCTACATAGTCACGTTTGTCGACGTATACTCAAATTCCTAATAGCTTGCCCCTCCAAAGATCACAATGCCACCACAGTTGCTACGTTACTCGCCACCGAAAATGTTCCCATTTTTGGTTTACCGATTGCTCTATTATCTGACAATGCCCCAGAAAATAGTGGTCAAGTTTGGGAAGAGTTCTCTAAGCAGTGCGGGGTACAAATAAAGCACTCCTCCCCCTACTGGCCCCAAGGAAATGCAGTGTGCGAATGAAGCCATCGCACCATAAATAACCAATTACATACAAGAATGAATGCTCTAAACACCTCCGACTGGCCCTCCCAACTAAAAATGATTCAATGGGGAATGAATACCTGCCCGAAAGAAGATGGTATTTCTCCCCACGAAAGAGTTTACGGAGTGGCACCACTTTTATTGCCATTCCATCATAAAGCACAACCCTCCACCACCCAGTCAAATATTGATCCCTTGCAACAATTGAAAAACACCCTTCACACCGCCCAAACTTGCCAGGATACAAAGCACGACTCCACCCCTGATAAAAACCCATTCGCCATCCACGATACTGTTATGGTAGCTAAACTCCCCGTCATTAACAAGTTAGGCCCCAGATACGTAGGCCCTTACTCAGATTCCTAACCCCTACCAAACCATCATAAACTATCATGGCGAATCCCGGACACAGAAATAACTTTGTGAGAATTTATAAACCTTTAACAAAAGAAAATTCATCTCCACCTCCAAACCCCGATCCAGTAATAACCACCCCAAGCACTCTAACAAATTCCATGAAACATTAATTGCCACCCAGCTTCCACCACGTCCACACCTACCTCCGGCAGCGTACGACTTCTACAAACCAACATCATGTCCCCAACACCCTTTATCAAAAGGATCAAAATCTCCACCGATTCCGGACAACAGGTGCGAATCCGATACCCCCACGAAGCGCTGACAGCATCCATTATCAACTCCACCACTTCATCCCTTAAGGTCACCATTGACCCCCACAAATCCCCTGATGAACGCTCCATTGATTGTTGGAAATTACTGCACATACTGCCCATGTCACACCACCAAGGAGCCTCTCTCTCCTTCACCCTTGAGGCTTTGGAACGAGCCCACCATGAAGGGGAGGGAAGTAAAATACCTCCAAAACAAGATTTACCTACAACTCTCCCGACCAACAAAACCCCAACACCACACAAGGAAACCGAAGGAAGAAACTCGGCCGCGGCGAAAGGACCAACAGCCGAGAAGAAGAGGAAGAGGAAGGAGACCAGACACCCCAGAACAAACAACGCAACCGCACCTGTCACCGGGTCAAGGCCAGGAAACCCCCCTCCAAGAGAGCACCGAAGGGTCGCCCCTATTACCCTGGGATCTTCCACCAACTCGATGGGAAAAGCAAAAAGGCAGAAAACAAACCGTCCGAAAATCCTCTATTCACAGCCCTTCTAAAATACCTTCTAAAATAAACCTGTACAAACCATATAATCATATACCACATAATAATATATATGCCAACTGTTATAAATAAATCATACCATTACCATCCGTGTTCAAACAAGTAAAATACCTAGAAATAGACATAAGACCGCATGACAATGTAACCCCATGAACAATTACAGAGTAAATAACTAATCAATGAAGAGCTTGTAAAGTACAAAACTCTATCCTAGCCACATCTCTATGAGATGAGGGATACCTACATGCACGTACACACCTTACTTTTTGGATCACCCTGTATCCCTTTCTCTCATAAACCGCAGCCAACACACACGACTGTCCCTGTTCCAGGAGTAGAGGAATGCCACCTCTATGCCTATGTTTTAAAACCATCACCATACTCCAACAATAACCTTCCCTCCAGGTATACTGATACCCTAGAAGTCATTTAACCTCTCAGCCCAAGTCCACCTCACCCTCGAGGATTTAATAAGAAAAGCAAGAACATTCCGTATATTATAAATACGTAAAAAACAAATAATTTGTTAAGAGACTCTTACACTCCGTAAAGGTCTCTATCGATTCTCCCTCAACAAGCACAGATGACATGCCCCAGCTAGCCTCACTCAGGGCGCCCCTCAACTCAACCCCCAGCATTCTGTTGTACCTTAGAAATCACCATTTCAATTGCTTGATCTAGGTTTTACCTGATTATATTTCCTTTAAAGAATGTTTTGATTCTCCCACACAATATTCACTCAACATAACAAGTCTCTATAACATATAACCCCGAACCGAGAATGATGGGCTGTGCGAGGCTAGGGCGACAACCTCTTGCCCCCCTTAAAAAGACTGCTTCCCCCTTGACCTTGACATGCAGGGAAATCAACTTCCACCACCACCCTTAGTCCAACTCATCAATGCAAAACATATCAACCTATCAACCCTCACTAGGAGTTTACCCCACTCCAAACTAGAATCCTATAACAGACAAATTAACGTAGGAAATTCAATGCCCGCATTATGAAGGTGCGGCCTTCCCCCCCCCCCCCCCTACCACAAGGGACCCCACCAACCCCCAGCATGCGCCCTGCCACGCGTAGCAATACCTTTGACCCGACAGCGACCCACACCATTCTTGCCAAGCACCAGGTGAGTTTTGATCTCATAATGAACAAACTCCTATTGTATTCAAGCCTGCTATACTCCCTGACCATTAACAATACCAAAGACCCTAACTAAAATCATTCCTACACTCATAATAGCTTCCCAGCTAAAGGGAAGAAATAAAGCTTGTGTTCAATGCTGACAATACCACCCAGCATTGGCCTGTATCGCGCCACCTAAAGTAGTTCCCCCCCCCTTGACGATATATCACTCTCCAAGACGATACTACTAACTCTTGTTAGAGCGAACTGTTTAACGAAGAACACCTATAACAAAGCCCCACCTGTTGAAAGTATTAAGACCCTCTTGATATTCCCCCGAGTTCAGCAGAAAAAATAAACCATTCATAACTCAGACATCCAGTAGTACCACAATTCACCACCCCCCCCTTGACCAGCCCTATAAATGCTTCCGCAGGGACCAAACTCGGCAGTTATAATTTAGCTTTCAATCACCGGCCTCCCGCTCTGTAGAAAGTCTAGTTGTACTCCATACCTCAAGAATTACTGATAATTCGGAATCCTGTAGTCCGTAATAACTCTGCGTGTTGTAACAAAACCTTTTGAGAATCCAGTATTACTTACGGCATCCCGTTCGGTAATTTTGGAAACCCAGATAACCTAGTTATACATAAATATTAATTGCCTTACAAACGAATAGTAGTATGTCCTCTTCTACTTGAGTTTATAAACAATTATAGAGTGTAACAGTAACTCCAACTGAATAACCCATTTGGTCCTGGCATCCCAGACTCAATAGTTATCCATCCGAGTACATTTTCTATTATAGTTAAAATATTTGTCGTAGCAGGCTTCCCTTCCGACCGATAACTTAACTAAAATAGATTATACCAAGCACTTGACTCACATAGATCTAGGACAGAAAGATCTTTTGTGTTATAAGGGATTATGCGAGAAATTCTTAATTGAGCACTTTGCACATACAGTATAATTCCTAGGTACCAATTGTCTGTGGCATCCCAAACAGAATTGGTAACTGATAGGTTTAAACACCGCCCGAGTTCCTTGAACCTCTTTTAAAGATTAGAGACAGTCAAGATAGTTACTTCACTAGACTATCTTGCGTTCGTCCGATGTCTTGTTAATCCGGCCTCTGCCTGAAATATTACATTTAAGATCCCCATCCAAGAGTAACATATCAGAACTTCATCACCGGTTAATTAAAGGTCAGAATAGTCAAGTATTCGTTTACAGCTACAAGCTCAGAATACTTGCGTTAGTTCGATATGGTGCCCAACTGTCTTTCACACAAGTTACGGAACCATATTTAAGACCCCACACCCATTAACCCATATGTAACCTTCTTCACACTGCCGGACAACTTGGACGGCCCCGGAGCAGCTGTTAACCCCCAACATCGTGCCTCAAGATAACCAGGAAACTTCTACACAGTGCTAAATTCTTATGTTGTATCAGTGCCTCGATACGATCTTATACCACCAAGTGTTTTCCCTGTGTCTCGTATATATCTAATGAGGTGAACAAAGTGATTGCTATGCTCATGTATTGCTAACCTATCTCAGTGAAATTAGTATCCGGCTATAATACTCATATCATAGTTCCAGTACCGTGTTCAAGATAGCCGCAGTGATAAAATCTTCAGACGGAGATTACGGCCTTAATATAACCCAAATAAATGAGTATTGATAATATTATATCAAACCTAGCCGCCATTACCATATACTGTATGTCTTAAGTGCGATTGAGACAAGTGATTTTTGCAATACCAACGAAGCTAGCTACTGATATCTCCTTTACGTGTTATTCTTGGAGATATCTATATTACTTAACCTTTTCACATATAACCACGAGTCATATACTGTAGAACCTCATAAATATTTACCTAGAATACTTAGCCTGAGTTAACAAGTGAAACCTATCTACCTTCAAGGCAGCGAAATCAGAAGAGAAATACCTGAGAGTTGGAAGTGGGAAGTACACTCTCTCCAAAACCGCGATAAGTGCTGAAGATTGTATAAAGTCCAATAACCTACGTGATTCCTATGATAACCATTGTTTCGTGTGAATTCTTTTAAGTATATTCTGCATAAGTGTTAACTAAGAATAAAGCTGTATTACAAACCATTCTCCGAGATTATATTATGTCCTCTATGGATTCCCTTTATGTATTTGCATGAAATCCAATAACCCAGTCTTGTAGAACTCACCTATACCGATAGTTAATCCTGCATAAAATCAGGGCATAACAAATACTTTATCACAAATTAGCACAGTTCGATGGTGTTGGCAGCACCATGTTTTAAATTACGGGGTAAGAGCTACGTATTCTACCAACTATGCATTACTATCTATGAGCTCATAGCCCTAGTGTCAAATATTTGCATACGGTTGGAACCGAGTGGATGGGACTCGTTAGCCTTGGTCGGCAACCCATCTAGGAGAGACAACCTTATACAAATTTGGGTGGATGGGACTAGTCAGCATTGGTCGGCAACCTGTCTAGGGGAGTAAACCTGATACAAATCCGTACTGCTTATCTAAGTGTAAGGCAGGTTGATGGACTACAGTGGATGGACTAGCCGAACACCACTGTAGAAAAATAGTGCTAACAAAATACATAGAGGGCCTCGAGGTCGGACAGATCCTAAATTGAGTGGTCAATCCTGTAAGTCCTTCAGTAAACTGGCTCGGGTTGTCCCTCTTATAGGGAATAGGTCCGTTTGGGGGCCTTATGTGTATGGCCACCCTCATTAAGGAAAGTAAGGCGTCCGGCAATAGATAGATAAATATGCAGTTCTGGCCAAGAGTCTCTCAATTCGGCTGGCAGTATTTGGCAACACTTATTGGGGGAATGGAGTTGGAGGGGGTTCTCTCCTGTTTGGCGCTAAATCCAGGCCGCAGGGCCGGCACGGTGGATGTTGCCACATGTACTGTATGCACACGAGCGCATTTTCCGGCAATTTTCGATTAGCAAGTTTTTTCTCTTATTGTTGGGAGGCTCGCTTGAATTGGAACAGAAAACTAAATCAAAAGGTAGATTATGTTAAGTAGTTTAATGTTTACGGAACTTACATTTTCAGCCTGCCAGTTAGCAAATGCCCGTAAACATTAATGGAAAAATCACTCTTGTTACACCACCTTAACTATGGGACTATTTATTGAATAGGCTAAAATGTGGAATTCATGGAAGAGTCACGTTGGTATTATTTAAGTTAAGATTGATTGGGAATTTTGTAGGCAAGTAGCGAACACTTCTAACCTGAACTTGAGAGGGATAGAAACTAATATAATTAACCCGTCCAGCCCCGGCTAGTTTTGTAATGTTTGTTCACCAGAACCCGGCCGGTTTTCAAAAAATGGTTTTATTCCAGAAACAATAGCGAATGGGTTAGGAATGAAGGAAAAACCACGAAAAACCGCTCAAAAAGCTTAAAGAATGGTCCTACAGAGCCCCCGAAAACGTATTTTACAAGAGTAAAAAATTGAAGGCAATTACCCCAAAAAAACAGATTATTGCGCGCTCACGCGCACGCACGTGGCCTTTGAGAGTTTTCAACCATCGGTACGGTTGCGTGGGATACGTACACAGTTCCCATACAAATCTGAGCCCTCTTGAGTGGCTACACCTGAGGTTACGGTCGGCGCAATTAGGGTGACGCGCCAGGCGCGTCTCTGGGGCTGTGCATTACATACATCGCCGACGCATCAGGCGCGTCGCTGGGGCTGTACAGGTTAAAAAAAAATATATATATATAATACTTAAAATGCCCCAGAACGAGAAGCCCACCACAGAAGCCACGAACGAACACCACACAGAAACACCCAAAGGAAAGGTCCACAGAACGAAAGGACCAGCTGACCGAGCCAGCCAATTCAGACAGGCCCAAGCCCGCAGGGCTAAGCAGCTCCAGGCCGCACCTAGATACCCCTTCTAAACTGACCATTTTTCCACACCTCATGTACGCTACCCCCTCGTGTCCTACACTCCTAACTACAAAGATGATGAACAGGAATATACATTCATATTAAAAACACCCATGCCCTGTCCCGACGTTGAGCCAATGCCAACACATCAGACAGCCATAATTATATCTATGTATGTTCTTACATCCGAGAAGTAGATGTTATATATCTTAGAAGTTAAAACACCCACGCCTGTCCCTAGACCTTGTATATCATTTCCCATGATGAGTATAGATATATGTAACCCGTGCTCAGTCGCCCCCTTGCATTGTTCCTCTAGTAACTAAGTGTCTCTATAATATTAACTGCCACCAGTATGGATACGACATAGCGGCACTGTCCTTGTGTCAAGTACAGATCAACCAGGTTTCATCACCTTATTAGGACGACGACTATAATGTCGTCGTTCATCGATGTATGCAATCCTTAGTTTAAGTATTAATATTAACATTCCCTAACATCTTGTCTTGCCAGACTAAGCTTCTGAAGACCCATCGCCCCATAAATCTATGTATTCAATCCTTAGGTTAAGTATTTTGATCTGCCATTGTGTTCACCTTTTTCCATTTACTTTTCCACAATTGTCATACGTCTTCCCCTTGCCTCCTTCGTATCCACAGTCCACACTACGCCAATTTACTTCGTGTCATACACCTCTTACCCCAACCAGCGATTGTATAAGATAACCTTGTTACCAATATCTGTCATAAGTACCCCGAAACAATAACTAAGTACCCCTACGAACTGCCGCTGTTGTTGGTATATATATATTTCATAGAAAACGCAGTTCCCAGGGCCAACTAATAGTATCCATAACCCCTCGGACTGATCACATAACTCTATCTTTTCCAGACTCATATACCACCCCATAGTTGCATTCCCCGGTAGCATTTGGCTAACGTATTCTACTGCCTTTTCAAACTCCCATATCAACTGCAGCCTAATGCCACCCCCACGCCCAGAGACCTTAGGGTCAAATTCCCCTATAGCCCCCCTGCACTCCTCCCCTCTCATTATAAGACCCCGCACTTCTCTACTCTTGTCCAACCTAGCCTCTCTCTCATACCTCTTGAAGATCCTTTAATTGTCCGTTGCTAACGCTCTCCAACCTTTTATATATATACTCCTATCCAGCCTACCTTCACTTAGTAGGCCAGAACAACATTAGAACTTTACTAGCCCCTTGCATGCCATCTATTCTCTTACAACCCATTCACAACCCTGCACCCAATGGTCGTCAGTGCGAGGCTAGCCGCCTCGCCAGTAACTAACTTCTATTGCCATACTTCCAGATAAATGTGGCAGAGTTAGCAACCCAGTTTCCACCACATCCAGCAAACCCTACAATTAACAACCAGCCGAGTAAAACCAGCTAGCCAAGGCACCTTCGGTTTTGGTATTAAGGACACCCACATCTGTCTCATACACAGAGGGTTATTACAAACACTGGTGATATGGCAAGCCCCTAGCCACAGCCGCCGGACGACTATCACAGAGAGAGGGCGCCCAGCTCCCCTTTTTGCCCACCCGAGGAGGGAGACCCCCACCCCCGCGGAGGTATACCTGGCCCCTGTTTTGACTTCTGAGTCATTGCCAGGTAGCACAGGAATTCTTCCTATCAATAAACTAACCATGCATGACTAACACCTTTACTAACCTCTATTAACTCACAATAAACCATTTACCTTTCTTGCATACTCTGATCACTAAATTAGCACCTCAGCTATACCATAGAATGAAGATTGAACAATCTAAGAGAGACGCTCCTATCACAGCTGTCCCCATCCTCCTCGCAAAGTAGATCCAGTCTCTCTCCCCTAAATACTTCCAGTATAGCCAAAATAGTACCTCTTACTAAGGCTCAGTTATATGAAAATATAAAGGCTTCCTATAGCCATGTGCCACAACAGTAAATACCATCTTACCTAGTCCCCATATCTATTGAGAGCTCAAATAAGTCCATAAGACTCGAGATCCCTACTGTCTACAGGGTCCAGAACCGAGCCTATAAATCTAGCTCCCGCCCCCAGTCAAATCAGTTGAAAGCTAGACACCAACCAGTGGTCACTACCCTGCAGTTAACCTCTAGCTCTGCCCTTGTCACCTTGTGTTGTTCCGGAGTTGAAAGATTCCAGAGCCGGCAGACTCCGTGGCAGATTTGGATAGAAGGACCTGCCCACGTATTTGAGAACTTCACACATATGGGCCCCCTGGACGGCCGCGGAACCAGTCGTTAGCCCCCAACATCACCGGAAGCAAGATAACCAGGACCAGATCTACAAATACTATTCAAGATTCATGTTGCTAGTACTAAGTGTTATAGTACTAGTTTGACACTCACTTATTAACTTTCTATAAAGTGGCTAAAACCTTGCCCAGTGTAACTCATATTTAACCATTCCATTTGGGACGTACTAAGCGATCAGTGCTCATTAATTAACAGGCGACATTGACTCCCGTAATTACCTTCTTCAGGTATTAAAACTCTAGTGATATCTAACGTTCGCCCACTGATTTGTATTCTACGTATTTCTGCCATAAGAATATAAAACTTAGATCAGGTCCCCCATGAGGTTACTAGAGATTTCCGTGTTCTACAATATACGCGTGTCTAATCCTAACTGTGAGCTGCTACTTGGGCACGCGACCAGCCAGTAAGAGATCAAATCAGTGAAATTGAATTACATGAATATATTGAGGTCTTTCAGAAGATAAAACTTGCTAATTAAGCCAGTGATCAGAAGATTAATACCTGAACGTTGGAAGTGGGAGACTAGGCTCCATCCAGATCCACTTATGCTAGTGTTGTTCGATTCTGACTAGGCTCCATCCAGATCCACTTATGCTAGTGTTGTTCGATTCTATTATATTGTCTTGCACGAGTATTATGCAGTGGTATATAAATAAACGTGATCATGTAACTTGCTACCATGTGTTTCTTTGTGTTCTCTATTCCTCATATCTTGTATTGTGCATGCAGCCTTATATACCCAGTCATTTAGAACTCACATTACCCAAGTTAAACCTGTAGAAAAACAGGGCATAACATTGGCGGCAGCGGTGGTTCTTGATTCGGATAAAAGGTTGCATTACACTGCAAGTTTGGAACAGTAGAAGCATGGCAACATCGCAAAATGTTCAGCCACTCGCACACATTCCCAAGTATGATGTAAACACGTATGATATCACCACTTACTTAGACATAATAAAGCCAGTGTACGATGTGGTACTTCATAATGACCGCAAAAAAATCGCCGTTGCAATTTCGGATATTATACAGTTGAGAGAAGCCGTTTCCCAACTTGTTGATCAGCCTACCTGGAAAGAATTTATTCGCCAAACTGTGACACAGTGTACGCCAGAGTTTACCTGGAACCAGTTTCGATCCTTCGTGATCCGGACCTTAGATCCACTTTTGGGTTCCCCCGTCGCCCCCAAAATAATAAAAGTCGACGAGATCAAGTATGAAGGGGATATAAATGTGACCCTCATACAACTCTACAGATACGTGAGGACCACGTATAGCTATGAAGATTACGACCAACAAAATGAACTCTTATTCACCGCATTGTTAAACATCCTCCCACCCCACATCACCGCCCATCTCGACCCGTATGGCTTATTCGAAGAACATATGCTCTCCATCAGAGAAGAATGCCTACTCAGTTCAATGAATCCCCTATCCAACCCTTCAGCCCCTATCCAAGACTCTGTGCACCCTTCCAAAATGACTTCCGGTGAAAGTCCAACCCCAGTGCACTCTTCCTTGCCTCTATCCTCTCTGACCATCCCTAAATTTTCCCCTGCCCAGCCATCCACCAACGATCATCTTCCATCAATTGTGTTACCCCATAAACCCCATCCTTTTTCTATGCATGTCAAACAAACCCACCAACCCCAGATAACCTCTAACCAGACCGTGACTGCCACCAAGAAAATTCCCAAAATTCGTCCTGTTAACAACCCCAAATCAATACATCAGTCCTCTACCAATAACCCCTGTTCTACACCTAACTCTTCCCCCACCAACCCTCCGCAGCCCCCCCAACAAGCCCCGTATTCTAGCTATGCCTACCTATGTAGGCCTACCACAACATATTTTCCCCATGACCCCAGAAATGTTCAGCTATTCCCCCACCAACAAAATTTCCCTTGTGACAGTTTTCCGTCAGTAGCTTGTGACAGTTTTCAGTCAGTAGCTCCCTTCCACCCCACACAATTCACACCCCTAGAAAACTTCGAAACCCCACACTTGACTCGCCCTCTCATGTCAAACAAACTCACCAGTCCCAGATAACCTCTAACCAGACCGAGACTGCCACCAAGAAAATTCCCCAAACTCGTCCTGTTAACAACCCCAAATCAGTACATCACTCCTCCCTCAATAACCCATGTCCTATGCCTAACTCTGCCCCCACTAATCCTCCCCAGTCCCACATAACCTTTAACCAGACCGAGACTGACACCAAGAAAATTCCCCAAATTCGTCCTGTTAACAACCCCAAATCAATACATCAGTCCTCTACCAAATAACCCCTGTTCTACACCTAACTCTTCCCCCACCAACCCTCCGCAGCCCCCCCAACAAGCCCCGTATTCTAGCTATGCCTACCTATGTAGGCCTACCAAAACATGTTTTCCCCATGCCCCCAGAAATGTTCAGCTATTCCCCCACCAACAAAATTTCCCTTGTGACAGTTTTCCGTCAGTAGCTTGTGACAGCTTTCAGTCAGTAGCTCCCTTCCACCCCTAGAAAACTTCGAAACCCCACACTTGACTCGCCCTCTCATGTCAAACAAACTCACCAGTCCCTGATAACCTCTAACCAGACCGAGACTGCCACCAAGAAAATTCCCCAAACTCGTCCTGTTAACAACCCCAAATCAGTACTTCACTCCTCCCTCAATAACCCATGTCCTATGCCTAACTCTGCCCCCACTAATCCTCCCCAGTCCCACATAACCTTTAACCAGATCGAGACTGACACCAAGAAAATTCCCCAAATTCGTCCTGTTAACAACCCCAAATCAATACATCAGTCCTCTACCAATAACCCCTGTTCTACACCTAACTCTTCCCCCACCAACCCGCAGCAGTCCCCCCAACAAATCCCGTTTTCTAACTCGCTCACCTCTCACCACCCTGACCCTCCCACACGCGCCGTTAATCCTCCCCTCACGCGTGACGACCTAGGGACCCAACCATGTGCCCCCCCTTCCCCCAGAAATGCTCAGCTATTCCCCCACCAACAAAATTTCCCTTGTGACAGTTTTCCGTCAGTAGCTCCCTTCCACCCCCCCACAATTCACACCCCTAATAAACTTCAAAACCCCACACTTGACTCACCCCCTCATGACAGACAAACCCACCAACCCCATATAACCTCTAAACAAACCGTCACTGCCACCGACACACCCCACCACTCTGATCCTCCCACACGCGCCGTTAATCCTCCCCTCACGCGTGACGACCTAGGGACCCAACCATGTTCCCCCCCTTCCCCCAGAAATGCTCAGCTATCCCCCCACCAACAAAATTTCCCTTGTGACAGTTTTCCGTCAGTAGCTCCCTTCCACCCCCCAAAAATCACACCCCTAATAAACTTCAAAACCCCACACTTGACTCACCCCCCTATGACAGACAAACCCACCAACCCCATATAACCTCTAAACAAACCGTCACTGCCACCGACACACCCCACCACTCTGATCCTCCCACACGCGCCGTTAATCCCCCCCTTACGCGTGACCCCCACCAAAGTGATTTCCCCCCCCTCATGCGTACCGAACACCTGCTCACCAGTCGGTCCCCCACCATCATGAGCCCAGCTAAACTTTCAACCTCCACCAATTCCCACCCTGCCAGCCTAACCTCTCACGACCACATTCAGAACGAACAATCACCCCCGTACATAACCCCTACCTCCCTTTTCCCCCTATCTTAACCCCCTCTTCACCGTTACCCCATCCGCCCCAAATTCCACCCCCAAAGATCCCCGCTCGACAAAATACCACTCCCATCCCAATCCAACCACAAAACTTTTTCCACCTTGGCTAAACCCCAAAATACTCTCTCTCTCTCGCCCCAAACAACATAATCAACCTCTCAACTTCAACCACTCCTCGAAATCCCATCCATGTCTCTCCCGAAAATAAAATCAGTCCAAATTCAACCCTTCTCAAACCACAACCCTGCCTGCCCAGACCCCCCCCCCCCCCCCCCCCCCACCATCTCCCTATCAAATCCCCACACCCCAAACCTCCAAACCACCCGATCATAGTAAACTCTCAACCTTCAGCCTTACTCACCCTTCCCCAAACCCCACTCACGACCACAACTCTCTACACAATTCAACCCCTCCCCAGCACCAACCTCCTCCGCAACAACAACCCCGACTCGACCTGCCCGTTTCATCTTTAAAACCCCCCTATCACTACCCCCGACCGAAACCACTTCTAAGAGCCGTATTCTTAAACAATTCTTTCCCTTCGAAAATGAAAGGAAGGAATTTTCTTTCGATTTGGTATTCTTAAAAAATCCTTCCCGTTCCTTTCCCTTGGGAAGGAAAAATCTTTCCCTTAAACAGGGGAAAATATTGGAATTTGAAGGACTCTCACTAGGCAGGTCTTCAGTTTTCCCTTCGTCATTTTGTTCATAACATTCTTATATAATTGGAGTCAGTGTGACTAAATATTGGATTTGACCACTATGTAATTTTATTAACATGATATAATGCACGATATTGAAAATGATATTGAAAATAAAGTAATGTTATTAAAAGTTTTAGAAGACCACTGATCTCGGAGGCTCGGCGTGAATTCGAGTGCGGACGATTCGGGCAATTTCGGGCTGCCAGCTGATAGCCTATTCCTCATCTTATACATATTTTGATTATTATTGATTTTCATTGGTTTACTGATGTAGCCCTTTCAAAGCATCAATTTTGTGCACGGTGTGAATATATTTTGGCACGTGTTAATGCAATAAGTGTCAACATTATCAGGTTTTGAGGCTTGCCAGAGATACGCTATCAACAATTCCCAGTAATACCATACTTTACATAACTAAAAATAGCTAGGCATATACTGTAATATTAATATAAATTTGTGGGCTAACAGTAATAGTGGTCAATCATCTTATATACTAATTTAGCCTACCTTACCAGTACCACATATTGGGTTAGGCTAGGCGGCTAGGCCTAGGCTAGGTGGCTAGGCCTAGGCTTAGCCTACAGTAGGCTACATCATCATGTAAGCTAGCCTAGCCCAGGCTAATCTATTTTTCTTATGAATTTCATGACTCATACAGGATTGTAGGCCTAATTTTTTTTTCCTAGGCTACATCCCCACTGAATAAACTAACCTAGGCTAGTCTCTGTCCCTCTAGGCTAGCCCATCATAATGTTCAAGCCAACATTTGTTAGATTTTGTCAGAATTGGCTCACCTCAGATAGGCTATCTGGATTTTAAAATGTTGTGAATTTATTAGGCCTATGGGAAGGATGTAGTATTTGGACATACTACATGGCGCCTGCCTTGGTTTACACTACGCGGAACGGCGGCAGCAGTGAACGCTCGCGATCATGTTCCAGTCTATTTTGACTTCCGCAGGATTCAATAATAGGTTGACGGGGTCCTCACCCCCCATTACATGTTGTTAAAGTAATTTGCCCCCTGCTGGCAAAATGCCTATATATGATGATGACAATAAGTCATGGGGGAGTGAGGGGGGCCCTCAACCTAATGTTGTATCCCACGGCAGTCAATATAGACGGAAACGTGATCGCGAGCGTGCGAGTAGTGTAAACAAGGCAGGCGATAAGCTCTAAATTCCTCGAATACTACAACCTTACCTTTATTACTTTATGTTATAGAAAGTCCGAGTTACCTTTTCACTATAATATTTTCCCTGATTTTCATAGCCTTGTACACTATCAGGGAGCGTGTTTTTAGATTATTCGGTAGCTACCGGGTATCTTAACTACAGTTAAAGGAGACTACAGCAGCAGTTTGCACGCTCTCTGCGTTTATTTTTAATTTTACAGTGTTTGGTGTTCAAACCCCCCCCCCCCCCTGTCATCATCATATTCATATATAATGCCAGCAGGAGGCAAATAACCACTCGCAGAGGGATGATTTCAGAAAAAAGTGGCACAATCTGACGCATAGAGCGTGCTAATATTGCCGCAGTGTCTGCTTGAATATTGTCATCATATTAGCCTAATCAAAACAAAATCCCTTGAAAAACATATTTGTAAACACTAGCCTATTCAATACTATTGGTTGTGAGTACAATTATAGGCTACCCTAATTTTTCATTACAGTATATCCTAGCCTAATCCCTCTACTTTCTTTAAATATCCAAACAATATAACTTAACCTGAGAACCTAAGATAGGCCTAGGCTATGCTAATATACAGCGTTTGATTATGCCGAGTGTATAGGCTAACTTACTAACATTGGTAGTAGCTAAAAGTCTGGTAGGCTAAAAGAAAATTTATAAGATTAGGGCCCAAAATTGCTAATGAAAAAATGTGGCTACTTATTTTGGGCTGTATACAGTGTGGTATGAGATTTTGTTGAAAACTTGGGATTGTTCTTGATCCCTGGCAAGCCTCAAAACCTGAATTTTCAAACTTATTACATTAACATGTGTCAAAATGTAGTCACACTGTGCACAATATTAATGCATTGAAAGGACTGAATCAGCTAAGCAATAATAGTCAAATATAGCCTACTCAATGTTTGTAAGGAAAACCCCACTAGTCACCAGAGTCCCTCGCACACTGTTTCAAATAAAATGTGTGGATTTTCTGTCTGAATTTACTTTACATCCTTAGTATTCTCTAGTCTTGAAGGTTAGGAATAATTATGGTATTATTACATACAGTGTTGGAACATCAGTGCTTCCAGCAGCTGTTGTGGGTGGATCGGTATCAGTCATTATTATGATCAGTATGGCAGTGGTGGACAAGTCCCCGTCCGTTTTTAGTGTGTACGGGTCAGCGAAAGAACGTGACATCGGATCTAATTGCACATTATATTGGGCTGCACAAGGAAGGCCAGTTAGTGAAACAAATAGTGCAAACCACTGGTGTATGCGAGTAATCTGTAAGAAATTGGGCGAGGCCTTACAAAGATATTTGCCTAACTACATGATAACCTAGCCTTTGCCAAACTATATGATAGCCTAGCCTTTGAGGGGAGAGTAAAGAACATAAGAATATCACCCAATCTTCAAAACTATACTAATGGATAGCTAATATGATGAATAACCTACTCATTGATGCCTAAATCATAACTATTGGCGATTCATCTTTTATTCAGATTACCCAAGAACAAAAATAAATTTAAAAATTGGAAGAATCTTATTTAAAGGTTCAGTATTATCCAAGTAACCTTCCGCGTCGATTTGCACGCTCTGGGCCATGACCGTTAAGTTCACTTCTATTATGTTCGCTTCTTAGGTTGAGGGGGGGCCTCACCTTCCCAGGAATTATTGTCATCAATATACAGTATATATTGTTTGCAGAAGGGCAAATAACAAATAATGGTAAGGGTTGTGTTAGCGGGCGTACTGTCCACTTTGTTTATAGTCGCACGCTCGCAGTTACATTCCCGTCTAATTTCATTGCTGTTATTTGCCCCTGCTGGTAATATGTATGATAATGACAAGTCATGGGGATGATGGGGGGGGGGGTGAGCCCCACTCAAACCATTATTGTATCCCACGGCAAAACAATTTACCCAACACCTGGCCGTGGGATACAATAATGGTTTGAGGGGTGCTATGTCCCCTCACCCCCCATGACATTGTCATCATCATATACAGTATATTACCAGGGGCAAATAACAGCAGTCAAATTAGACGTGAATTTAACTGCGAGTGTGCTAATATGGAAACAAAGCAGGCGGTACGCCCGCTAACACAACCCTTACCAAAATAGGGAAGGATGTCATGTTGTGCGCTCGCACTTACGTTCCCATCCATTTCGACGCTATATTTTCTGCTATTTGCCCCCTGTCATTACTGCATGAATACTAGGTTAGGTTAGGTTAGGTTGTTTGGTTAGGCTAATGTATTTTTATATCCAAAGGCATCCGCATAGTGTAAACAAGGTGGGCGGTACTGCCGGTACACCTGGTAACTACATTCTTGCCCAAAATAATGTATAAAAATATAAAATGGTCAAATTAGATAATTAATAAATAAATATCGGTAGCCTAGGCTAAATATAAACATTGAACAAAAACTAGTTTCAATAGCATAGTAAATCTACTATGGGCCATGAATTGCAATTTTTACCAAATTGGGCCAGATAAAATAATTATAGCCTAGCTTTTATTTTTTGTTCGCTGAATAGAAAACCAATCTAGCCTAGGCCTATACAATATATAGGCTAGGCCTACAGAAGTTCAAGTTAGTATTTGAACTCAGCACACCAGAATATGTCAGGCTATAATGTGTATTGAACTTTGAAGGTAAATACTTCTCAATAGTGGGTTATTGTGCGATTCCTATAGCCTAGTTGTTAATTTTTGTTCAGAAATGGAAGACTTCCCTTGTAATTGAAAAGTTCTCATGCTTGATATACGGTACACTAATTCGCACTACATTCGGCTAATCTAATTTATCTCCATCCCTGTTTCTTATCATATCAGTTTATATGTAATTATATTCTTGGATAATAGCCTATAGGCTAGGTCTAAATACTACAAAAAAATATGGCTTGTTGGTGTACATGCGCGATTTAGAGCTAGGATCCTGTATTTATTAACCTGACAAGCGCGATATAGACCTAGGTGCTAGGGTAGTTATTTGTGCATTTCTAGCCCTGGATTCTGACAGAATTAGTTATATTTACAATATAAACCATTATTTGTTTTCGGTATGCTTTTATTTTACATATATGATGTATATATGAACCTTCAAGAGTGCTAAAATAAGTGGGAAAAGCATTTGGGTGGTGAAAAACGAAGATATTGGCCACCCGGTCATAATCTCAGGCGAGAGAGAGACAGGCAGCCCTCCCCTCTCGCTGTCTGGGAGTCAACTGAGACGAGCGGGGCGGTGTGTGCCGGTGTTGCATAACGATCTTTTATGCAACCCACTTGTGCTACATTATCGCGGGAGAGAAAAATAACCGATAAATGATGATAATAAGAGGAAAAATAGGTGATAATTGAGGAGGGGAGGGAGGGGGGAATAAGGTGGGGAAGGAGGGGAGGGGGGTGGGTGAGATTTACATGGATGAGTACTGGAGGGGAATTATCTCACCTAGAGACAAATTCCTTTGTTTTGATAGGCCCTTTTTTTTTATGGAAGGCTTTTTTTTATGGTCCTGCTTCCTTGAGGCCTATCGCGTTCCCTATAGGAAGCCTTCCGTGAGGCCTATCGCGCTTGCCGGGTTAATATCATGTTGACAATTCATGCTTGTGTTTGTGCAAGTCAACATAATATGCTTTGAAGACAATATTTGTGGTCTAAATCATTATTTTGGGCAACAATAATGCAAGTCAACCCTTGGAAACGTTTGTTTGACAAGGTTTGTTTACTACTTCAGGGAGTTCAGGCATACCAACTGGTGTGCGCCTAGCTTCGCTTGTGGAACAGAGCTACCAACACTTCCGAAAAAATTTCCTTCCAAGGAATTCTTTAAGAATACCGAAGGGAAAGAAAATTCCTTGGAAGGGAAAGGAAAGTTAAAGGAAGGTATGGGTTTTTAAGAATACGACTCTTAGTTAGACCCCCCTCCAAAACTGGCCCCGGGCCAGCTCGCCCCCAGACCCACATTCCTAACGACAGAACTAACGGTATATCCACCCCGCCCTTCCAAAGTGAAAGCGAAACCCCAAGGTCAAAGCCACAACCACCACCACCCCTATTACCAGACCGTCACCCAGACTAACGGCGACCCTAAATAACCCCCCCTGATGATGATGAGGATATTATTGTACTTAAATTTGTTTTGATTGTTTTCAATTCCTAAGCGATTGGGCATGATTCTATAAATTTACATGTTTTCCATATACTGTATATATTATATTTTTTTCCCTTAGTCATACTACTTTTCTTGTTAACCTACACTTTTCTGACTATCTTTTAAATTTGTTCTATACATTATTAAACACTTTACCTTCACCTGTAAAACGTTCTTCCCCTCAAAATAAAACCGTCAAGCGACTCAAGTCCCACGACAAACATCTACCTTCCCACAATGACTATGCTTCTTTTTACTTCACCCTTGAGGCTCGAGGACGAGCCTATAATGAAGGAGAGGGAAGTAAAATGCCCCAGAACGAGAAGCCCACCACAGAAGCCACGAACGAACACCACACAGAAACACCCAAAGGAAAGGTCCACAGAACGAAAGGACCAGCTGACCGAGCCAGCCAATTCAGACAGGCCCAAGACCGCAGGGCTAAGCAGCTCCAGGCCGCACCTAGATACCCCTTCTAAACTGATCATTTTTCCACACCTCATGTACACTACCCCCTCGTGTCCTACACTCCTAACTACAAAGATGATGAACAGGAATATACATTCATATTAAAAACACCCATGCCCTGTCCCGACGTTGAGCCAATGCCAACACATCAGACAGCCATAATTATATCTATGTATGTTCTTACATCCGAGAAGTAGATGTTATATATCTTAGAAGTTAAAACACCCACGCCTGTCCCTAGACCTTGTATATCATTTCCCATGACGAGTATAGATATATGTAACCCGTGCTCAGTCGCCCCCTTGCATTGTTCCTCTAGTAACTAAGTGTCTCTATAATATTAACTGCCACCAGTATGGATACGACATAGCGGCACTGTCCTTGTGTCGTATTGTGCCAAGTACAGATCAACCAGGTTTCATCACCTTATTAGGACGACGACTATAATGTCGTCGTTCATAGAGATGTATGCAATCCTTAGTTTAAGTATTAATATTAACATTCCCTAACATCTTGTCTTGCCAGACTAAGCTTCTGAAGACCCATCGCCCCATAAATCTATGTATTCAATCCTTAGGTTAAGTATTTTTATCCGCCATTGTGTTCACCTTTTTCCATTTACTTTTCCACAATTGTCATACGTCTTCCCCTTGCCTCCTTCGTATCCAGTCCACACTACACCAATTTACTTCGTGTCATACACCTCTTACCCCAACCAGCGATTGTATAAGATAACCTTGTTACCAATATCTGTCATAAGTACCCCGAAACAATAACTAAGTACCCCTACGAACTGCCGCTGTTGTTGGTATATATATATTTCATAGAAAACGCAGTTCCCAGGGCCAACTAATAGTATCCATAACCCCTCGGACTGATCACATAACTCTATCTTTTCCAGACTCATATACCACCCCATAGTTGCATTCCCCGGTAGCATTTGGCTAACGTATTCTACTGCCTTTTCAAACTCCCATATCAACTGCAGCCTAATGCCACCCCCCACGCCCAGAGACCTTAGGGTCAAATTCCCCTATAGCCCCCCTGCACTCCTCCCCTCTCATTATAAGACCCCGCGCTTCTCTACTCTTGTCCGACCTAGCCTCTCTCTCATACCTCTTGAAGATCCTTGAATTGTCCGTTGCTAACGCTCTCCAACCTTTTATATATATACTCCTATCCAGCCTACCTTCACTTAGTAGGCCAGAACAACATTAGAACTTTACTAGCCCCTTGCATGCCATCTATTCTCTTACAACCCATTCACAACCCTGCACCCAATGGTCGTCGGTGCGAGGCTAGCCGCCTCGCCAGTAACTAACTTCTATTGCCATACTTCCAGATAAATGTGGCAGAGTTAGCAACCCAGTCTCCACCACATCCAGCAAACCCTACAATTAACAACCAGCCGAGTAAAACCAGCTAGCCAAGGCACCTTCGGTTTTGGTATTAAGGACACCCACATCTGTCTCATACACAGAGGGTTATTACAAACACTGGTGATATGGCAAGTCCCTAGCCACAGCCGCCGGACGACTATCACAGAGAGAGGGCGCCCAGCTCCCCCTTTTTGCCCACCCGAGGAGGGAGACCCCCACCCCCACGGAGGTATACCTGGCCCCTGATTTGACTTCTGATTCATTGCCAGGTAGCACAGGAATTCTTCCTATCAATGAACTAACCATGCATGACTAACACCTTTACTAACCTCTATTAACTCACAATAAACCATTTACCTTTCTTGCATACTCTGATCACTAAACTAGCACCTCAGCTATACCATAGAATGAAGATTGAACAATCTAAGAGAGACGCTCCTATCACAGCTGTCCCCATCCTCCTCGCAAAGTAGATCCAGTCTCTCTCCCCTAAATACTTCCAGTATAGCCAAAATAGTACCTCTTACTAAGGCTCAGTTATATGAAAATATAAAGGCTTCCTATAGCCATGTGCCACAACAGTAAATACCATCTTACCTAGTCCCCATATCTATTGAGAGCTCAAATAAGTCTATAAGACTCGAGATCCCTACTGTCTACAGGGTCCAGAACCGAGCCTATAAATCTAGCTCCCGCCCCCAGTCAAATCAGTTGAAAGCTAGACACCAACCAGTGGTCACTACCCTGCAGTTAACCTCTAGCTCTGCCCTAGTCACCTTGTGTTGTTCCGGAGTTGAAAGATTCCAGAGCCGGCAGACTCCGTGGCAGATTTGGATAGAAGGACCTGCCCACGTATTTGAGAACTTCACACATATGGGCCCCCTGGACGGCTGCGGAACCAGTCGTTAGCCCCCAACATCACCGGAAGCAAGATAACTAGGACCAGATCTACAAATACTATTCAAGATTCATGTTGCTAGTACTAAGTGTTATAGTACTAGTTTGACACTCACTTATTAACTTTCTATAAAGTGGCTAAAACCTTGCCCAGTGTAACTCATATTTAACCATTCCATTTGGGACGTACTAAGCGATCAGTGCTCATTAATTAACAGGCGACATTGACTCCCGTAATTACCTTATTCAGATATTAAAACTCTAGTGATATCTAACGTTCGCCCACTGATTTGTATTCTACGTATTTCTGCCATAAGAATATAAAACTTAGATCAGTACCCCCATGAGGTTACTAGAGATTTCCGTGTTCTACAATATACGCGTGTCTAATCCTAACTGTGAGCTGCTACTTGGGCACGCGACCAGCCAGTAGGAGATCAAATCAGTGAAATTGAATTACATGAATATATTGAGGTCTTTCAGAAGATAAAACTTGCTAATTAAGCCAGTGATCAGAAGATTAATACCTGAACGTTGGAAGTGGGAGACTAGGCTCCATCCAGATCCACTTATGCTAGTGTTGTTCGATTCTATTATATTGTCTTGCACGAGTATTATGCAGTGGTATATAAATAAACGTGATCATGTAACTTGCTACCATGCGTTTCTTTGTGTTCTCTATTCCTCATATCTTGTATTGTGCATGCAGCCTTATATACCCAGTCATTTAGAACTCACATTACCCAAGTTAAACCTGTAGAAAACAGGGCATAACAATACTGTATACATATACAGTATACTGTATATATATATTCTATATCCTGACTGGTCTCGTCAAATTGCCCCATAGCAAAACATGGGGCCGAGCTGTCTCAAATAATGGGCCGAGTTGTCTCGCCGTCGTGGCCGAGATGTCCAAAAGTGGGCCGAACTGTCCGAGCAGAGTTGTCCCATGACGACTGGAAGCAGGCAAATATCACGCCAATTTTTAAGAAGGGAGACAGATCAGATCCTGGCAACTATCGACCCATTAGTCTAACTTGTGTAATCTGCAAGCTGATGGAGAGCATCCTTAGAGACCACATAATGGACCACCTCATCCAGAACCAACTACTCTCCAACCAACAGTATGGCTTCATTCGTGGAAGAGACTGCATGCGTTCTCCAACTGATTGATGTCATTGAGAGATGGACCAGAGCAGTCGACGAAGGCAAGTTAGTCGACGTTGTGTATTTGGATTTCCATAAGGCGTTCGACACAGTACCAACCAGGAGGTTATTGGCCAAAATAGAAGCTATGGGAATATCTGGAAACGTTCTAAAGTGGCTCTCTAGGTTTCTAACTGGCCGTACCCAGTGTGTGCTTCTAAATGGAACCAGCTCAGTCTGGGAAGAAGTACTGAGTGGGGTCCCCCAGGGGAGTGTACTGGGCCCAGTCCTGTTCTTGATTTTTATCAACGATCTGCCAGACGGAGTCAAGAATCTGGTCCGTATGTTTGCCGACGATACAAAGATCAGTCTCAACTTTGATGACGAGCTCGTGTGTGAATCCCTCCTAGATGATTTAGACAACCTCTCAGTCTGGTCCAGCACATGGCAGCTCCAATTTAATATTTCTAAGTGTAAAACAATGCATTTTGGGTATGGTAACCCCAAACACCAATACACCATGGGAGCTGGTCAAGACTACAGACAACTAATTCAAGCGGATTCTGAGAAAGACCTTGGAGTGGCATTTCTGAGTGATCTCAACTTTAGTAAGCATATTGCCGACAAGGTAAAAAAGGCCAACACAATGCTCGGCTTAGTGAAGAGCAGCTTCTCTTATATGGACCAAGAAATGTTCACACTACTATATAAGACCTTAATCAGGCCCCAACTAGAATACGCTACCTGTATATGGTCACTCTTTAAACTAAAAGAAATAAAGTTGATGGAAGGGGTCCAACAAAGAGCCACGAAACTGGTCCACTCACTGAAGGATCTCCCCTACCATGGAAGACTGAGACATCTTAGCCTCCCAACTCTGGAGTTCCGTCGTGGCAGAGCTGACATGATCCAGGTCTACAGGATGACAACTCAAGAGCAGGACTTCTCTCATCTTTTTTCCCCCAAGCGAGACTGGCCTGAGAGGCCACAGTAAAAATATATATAAAGAGAGGAGCCGCCTACAGATCAGAAAGAACTGTTTCTCTCAGCGAATTGTCAACAGATGGAATAAACTACCGGAAAAAGTTATTCTGGCAAATTCTGTAGAAATCTTCAAATCCCGCTATAATGAATATACCAAAAACGAACCAACCAAATTTTGCCCAAACTGGTATAATTAAAGCACTCCCAACTACGGCCTAACCGGCTAATGCATATAAATAAACAAGAGGGTCCAAACAAGCCAGTAGGCTTACAACATGACCCTATTTCAACAGTAAATTCAACGGTAAAAACGGTAAATGGGCCGAGTTGTCCAGTCACCAATTTAAATATATTAGCTCAAGAGTCTTCTTCTTCTTCATCGTTGATGCAAAGTGTGCTAAGGGTCACTTTCCCCAGATAACTGTGTAAGTGTTGTAGGGTTTTACGTTTGATAAGGGCAACTGGTGGGGTTCCATGGCAAGTGTTTAAATGTAATTTTGAGAGGAATTGATGTTGATAGGTGGTCATATCTTTTAGTACTGTACTGGTACAGTACTTGTACTTTATAGTCTTGGATCCGTCCACTTGCATGCAGAAAGGTAGCAAGTGCATTGGCGATTGTTTGTAGGTTTGAAGTAGGCAAGGTACCACCGCCTAAGATGTGTTATAAATTAATACACCACCCAGACGTACTATACTGTCTCGAAGTGTGGTGCGAGCTCCATGATGGCGCGGGCAGCACCGCAGCAGATGAGGAGGTGGTGGATGGTCTCAGGGACATGGCAATAGGCACAGTTGCCATCAGGGTGTAGGCCAATTCGGTGCATGTGTGCAGCCAATCTGGTGTGACCGAGGCGAAGTCTGGTAGTAGCTTTGCTGACAACCCTGGACTTGTATCTAGTATGGCACCAGATAGCCCATTCACTTTTAATATCACCATAATGAGTTTGGGCAATTTGTATTTTCCATGTGTCAATGAAGGATCCAGTGACCAATTTGCGGAGGATTGTCTTCTTGTCGGTGGCAGTATAGGGCAGCTTTGTAGTACGCTGTGCATGTCTCGGGCGAGGGAATCTACAATATCATTATGGAGGACTCCAGTATGGCTGGGGATCCATTGGAAGGTGACAGAGTAGCCTTGCCTGTGGTGTTGAGTGAGGAGCTGTAGTATTGGGTAGACTAGTTCTTTGTTGGTCTTGGAGGAGTAGTTTATCATCTGAATGGCGCTTCGAGAATCACAGCAAAGTATGTAGTCGCCAACTGGGAGTGTAGAGATGATTTCCAAAGCTTTTAGCAGGCCAAAAAGCTCAGCACTGAAGATGGATGTGTGGCGAGGTAGTTTCCAGCTCATTTTAAGATTAAATTTGGGAATCCATAAGGCAGCTGTAACAGATGGGTTAGTATCGCCATTGATAAGGGATCCATCAGTATATATACAGGTAGAATTTGCAGGATATGATGCTAAGATTCTCAGGGTCTCCTGTTTGTGAAGAGAGGGGTTGTCATTTTTTCTCACACCTGGTAGAGGGTCAAGTATAGCAGCAGGAGACACAAATTTCCATGGTGGCATTGGGGGAACTAAGGGGACGGAGTAGCTGTTGCGGAATATTGTAGCACGTTGGTTAATTAGATGTCCTATCCTGTCTCTAAATGGGACTCTATGGGTGTAGGGGATATCTGGGTAGAGTGGAATGTCATGCAGGTTTGAGGAGAATGGGTGAGTCCTTGGCGCGCTATAGTTGACTGCAATATAGTTAGTACATAGAAGGTTCCTTCTGACTTGTAGGGGAAGCAGGTTTGTCTCACTATACAAGCCAGCGATAGGAGAGGAGCGTAGGGCACCAGTCTTCATCCTCATGGCATTGTTCTGTATGATTTCTAGCTTCTTGGAGTTGGTAGGTGCTGCGGATGCAAATGCCTGAGAACAATAATCGAGCTTGCTCCTAATCTATGTGGTAGATGCATATGTATGTAGAGGAGACGTAGTGTCATCGGGTGAGCACCCCACTTTGTTCCAATAAGGGCCTTCATGATTTTTAGGCGCGTCTGTGAGGTGTCGAGTAGTTAATCTATTTGTGCTTTCCAAGTTAACCCCCTCCGGGGGTTAGGGAATAGAATATGCCCCACGTGCCTTCTGCGTGTCGTAAGAGGCGACTAAAGAGGTTGGGTCGGTGGGCTTGCGACCCCCACCCGGAAAAAATATCTAAGCAAAGAAAAACGAACGAACAGCCTCGGATGCGGACGGAACCTACGTTGACGAACCACGACCGACTAAGGACATTCCTTCGGACATTCTGAGAATGGCTACGTGGAATGTTAGTGGCATGAATGATGGCACACAAGAGAGAGAGGTTCTGGAAGTGTTAGTGAATGCCAGGTTGGATGTACGTGGAATGACAGAGACCAAATGGAAAGGTTCAGATGTGAGAGAGTGGGAGTGTGGAATGGGTGTGTGTGCTGGAGTGAGTGAAGGAACAGCGAGAGAAGGTGCATGTTTGTTTGTAAGTAGCAGGAATGTGTAAGAGAGTATGGGTCTGTGGGTTCAAGGATTGTGTGGGTGAGAATGAAAGTAGGAATACAAACGTGGGTGATTGTATGCGTGTATGCCCCGACAGAGGATATACTTGAAAGAAAGAAAGAAAGAGGAGTTCTGGATGAATGTGGAGGCGTGCCTGGAGAAGTTTGACAAGAACGAAAGAATATTTCTGATTGGGGATATGAATGGTAAGGTGGGTGATAGGAAAGTTGAGGGAGTGGTGGGAGGGTGGGGGGTACCATCAGAGGTGAATGGGAATGGTAGTGCACTTGTGGACGTATGTGTGGGAAGGAGGCTGTGGATAGCCAACACCTTCTTCCGACACAGAATGATCCACAGGTACACGTGGAAAAGGATGTTGACGATGAAGGATAAGACAGTGGTGGAACGAAAGTCATTGATTGATTATGTATGTGTGGATGAACGAATGAAGAAATCTGTGATAGATGTTAGGGTGTATAGGGGTATTGGAGGGGGTCTGTCTGATCATTATGTAGTGGTAGCTAAGGTTAGGATACAAAAGAAGTGGGTGAGGAGAGCTGGAGGGAGGCGAGAGGAGGGTGGAATGGTGAGGAGAGTGGAGAGGTTGCAGGAGGAGGAAGTCAGGGAGGAGTACAGGAGAGCAGTGGAAAGACGACTAGGTGGGTTCGACCTGGAAGTTATAGAGGAAGTGGAGGAGATGAGCAAGGTGTTTAACCTGACAAGCGCGATATAGAGGTAGGTGCTAGGGTAGTTATTTGTGCATTTCTAGCCCTGGATTCTGACAGAATTCGTTATATTTACAATATAAACCATTATTTGTTTTCGGTATGCTTTTATTTTACATATATGATGTATATATGAACCTTCAAGAGTGCTAAAATAAGTGGGAAAAGCATTTGGGTGGTGAAAAACGAAGATATTGGCCACCCGGTCATAATCTCAGGCGAGAGAGAGAGACAGGCAGCCTTCCCCTCTCGCTGTCTGGGAGTCAACTGAGAAGAGCGGGGCGGTGTGTCTGGGTGTTGCATAACGATCTTTTATGCAACCCACTTGTGCTACATTATCGCGGGAGAGAAAAATAACCGATAAATGATGATAATAAGAGGAAAAATAGGTGATAATTGAGGATGGGAGGGAGGGGGGAATAAGGTGGGGAAGGAGGGGAGGGGGGTGGGTGAGATTTACATGGATGAGTACTGGAGGGGAATTATCTCACCTAGAGACAAATTCCTTTGTTTTGATAGGCCCTTTTTTTTATGGAAGGCTTTTTTTATGGTCCTGCTTCCGTGAGGCCTATCGCGTTCCCTATAGGAAGCCTTCCGTGAGGCCTATCGCGCTTGCCGGGTTAAGGATGAGATCTGTGCAGCATGTGAGGAGGTGTGTGGAGTGAGGAGAAGAGGGAGGGGAGTGAAATGTACAGCATGGTGGACAGAAGAGGTAAGAATAGCTGTGGAAGAAAAGAAGAAAGCATATAGAGAGTGGTTGGGTAGTAGAGGGAATGAAGATTTCGAGAGACAGAAACGAGCGAGGTACTTGGAGAGTAAGAGGGTGGTGAAGAGAGTAGTGAAGGAAAGTAAGAGAAGAGTAGATGAGGAATTTGGAAGGAATCTGATTGTAGAATGGAGGGAGAGTAAGAAACTGTTCTGGAAAGAAGTCAAGAAAGTTAGGGAAGGTAGCAAGGGAAACAGTAAGGGTGTGAAAGATAAGAATGGGAGAATGCTAGCCGAGAAGCAAGAGAGAGTCGAAAGATGGAGGGAGTACTTCAATGAGTTGCTAAATGTAAGGAATGAAGAGCCAGCAAACATAGCTGGATATGGTATGGGAGGGAGAAGAAGAGAAGTAGTGGAGGAGGAGGTGGGGATCAGGAGGTCAGAAGTGTGGGAAGCCATGGAAAGAGTGAAGTTGGGGAAAGCATCAGGAACAGATGGAGTGTGTGGGGAAATGTTGAGGTATGGTGGTGAGATAGTGATAGAATGGGTATGGAAAATGTGCAAACTAGCATGGAAGAAGGGGAGTGCACCCGATGACTGGAAGACTGGCATAATAGTCCCCCTATATAAGGGCAAAGGGGAAAGAGGAGTGTGTGGTAACCACCGAGGAATATGTCTTCTAAGCGTAGTAGGGAAGGTATACAGTAGGGTAGTGATTGAGAGAGTGAGAGTGAGAACGGAGAAATGGATAGGCGACGAGCAGGGAGGTTTTAGGAAGGGAAGAGGATGTGTAGATCAGATTTTTACCCTGAATTGTGTTGTGGAGAAATATCTGGAGAAGAAACAAAAGGTGTATGTTGCCTTTATGGACTTGGAGAAGGCCTATGACAGAGTGGATAGAGAAGGTTTGTGGAAAGTACTTAGAATATACGGAGTAGAGGGCACGTTGCTGAAAGCAGTGAAGAGCATGTATGAGGGTGCAAAGGCGGCACTACGTGTGGAGAGTGAGCAGAGCGAGTTCTTTGACCTGAATGTTGGTTTGAAACAGGGGTGTGTGATGTCCCCGTGGTTGTTTACTGTATATATGGATGGAGTCATGAAAGAAATACTATCAAGAGCAGTGGATGTTGGTGTATCGCTGAAAAGGGAGGGAATTGAGAGGAAGCTACCTATACTGCTGTTTGCGGATGATACAGTTCTGATGAGTGATAATGAATTAGAGTTGCAGGGTCTGGTAAATGAGTTTGGAACAGTGTGCGAAAACGGAATTTGAAGGTAAATGCGGGGAAGAGCAAGGTTATGGTCTTCGAAAGGGGTGAAGTCACAGAGTGTGAGGTGAAGCTGAACGGTCAGGCTATGGAGATCGTCAACTCTTTTAAGTATCTGGGCAGTGTGTTGAGTAAAGATGGGACTATGGATAAAGAAGTGCGGGAGAGGGTACAACAGGGGAAGAGGGTTGTAGGAACGCTAAAAGCAGTAACAAGAAATAGGGTGGTCAGTATGGAAGTGAAGAAGTCCTTGCATGACAGTGTGGTAATCCCGACACGGACTTACGGAAGTGAAGCATGGACGTTGGTTGAGAGACTCAGACCAAGAGTGAGAGCAGTGGAAATGAATTACTTTAGAAGTGCGTGCGGAGTTATATGGAGGGATAGACAGACTAATGAGGAAGTAAGAAGGAGATGTGGTGTAGAGGTAGATGTGCTGGAAAGTGTGAAAAGGAACAACTTGAGATGGTTCGGCCATATGGAACGTATGGAAAGCGAGAGAATGACTAAGAGGGTGTACGAGAGTGAGGTGGAGGGACAGAGAGGGAGAGGTAGACCGAATGAGAGGTGGAAGGATGGATTGAGGAAGTACATGAACGAAGGCGGCGCTGGTTGGGGGGATGGGTGTCGACTGACTGGGGACAGAGGTGCGTGGGGGCGGTTCGTTCGTGGCCACCCCTTCGGGGATCACGGCGTCAGGCAATAGATAGATAGATAGATCGAAAATAACCCCGAGATATTTATGATTAGGAACATTAGCGAACCGGTCATTGTTGAGTGCGAGTGATAATTCAGGGACTTCAGTTTCTTCGGGAGTAGATCTGGAATACAGATTTTGTAGGATTAAGTTGTAGGCCCCATGTAAGAATCCAGCGACTCAAGGCAGTGAGGGCTGTTTGAATAGTGCGTTCTGCTTGTGATGGATCGTTATGCGAGTAATATAGAGCAAGATCATCTGCATAGGATACTAGATGTACTGGAGGGAGATCGGGAAAATCAGCCAAGTAACATGGGAAGAGGAGCGTGCTAAGACTGGAGCCTTGGGGAACCATGTTGAACTGTCTGGGAAAAACTGCCCTGTAGAAAAACTTGGCTTGTCCGAGAGTTGAGAAAAGCTTGGAGCCAGGCTAGCATACGCCCTCGGATACCTAGTCTGGCTAGTTTGAGTAGGAGGGGAAGATGAGGTACACTATCAAAAGCTGCACTGAGATCGAGGAAGACTATCACACTTGTCTGTTTACGAGAAAAAGCGGTATAAATTTCTTGTTCCAGATTGAATACATATGGTCAACTGGAGAGCAGGTGGGTCGAAATCCAGCTTGGGTGGGTGGCAGTAGTGAACGACTCTCAATAAACCACTGGAGTCGGCGGTGAATCATATTTTCTGCAAGCTTACTGAGGATGGGTAATAGGGTGATGGGCCTATATGCAGTTTCTTATTAATTACAAAGTTTTTTAACCCCTCTTTCGCGGGGCCCAACTTGAGGCGGTCTAGAGAACACCTGCCAAAAGAGCGGGGCCCGCCTTATCGTATGCGATGTTGAGCACATAATTGGTTCTGAGAGAGACTCCGAGCGGTGGGAGGAGCGTAGGTTGGCTCTGACCGTTCGGCACGGCTCCCGTGCCGCGACTGGGCCCACCTCCACACACATCCACACCCACTCCCTCCCTAGACAGGGAAATATGTCAGGAAATTACCGTATTTTAGGGATTTTTCCTTCGTGTTGCACGATCGTTGCAAGACAACCCATGATCGTAGAAGGATGGTTCAGGTGTCATTGGAAAGCTCAATTAACGCCCTTTCACGGATACATAATTGTATTACGCTCTGGCTCTTCTTTATGCATGAAAAAGAGCATGGAATGAAGCTCGTTTAGGGCAGGTAGTAGAAGTTATTAACCTAGCCGCTCGTGGAGTGTTAATTTAGTTAAGATGTAATACACTTTGCATTCCAGGTCATGATACTCAGTGGTGCCATTAATAATTTTTAGGTTTCTTGGTCGGCGTAGCAGTGGAGGTCGGAGCGGGGCATTCATCAGAACAGGGATACTTGGATGACTTGTCACCCGGGGAGGCGATGCGTTTAATGCGATGCATGTCGACGCGTTCTGGTGTACGTTGAGGATTGGGTGGCTGAGGAGCACTGGAGGACATAGGGTCAGTTGTAGAATGATGAGATGGGGACATTGTCGTTGGTTGAGTGGGAGGCTTTTTTGAAGAGAGCTTGGGAATGGTAGTTTTCCTGATGGTGGTGGTCTCTGGCCGTTGGGCGTCATTGGTTCGGTTTCCATGAAGAAGAGCGTTAGTTAGGCTTAGGAATATGTGACTGTTTACCTCTGTGTAGGGCAGGTTTGATAGTAGAGGGGCCAATTCTTGTTATTTCTGTGGTGTTTGTGGCATCAGAAGGAAGATCTTCGTTGGTGGAATTTTGTATATCGTGCGAGTCTTTTGTTAGATCATCGGCATGTGGGACAGGTTCCATCGTGTGGCCAGTCAAGGTAGGGGCTTCTGAGGGTTGTGTCGTTTAAGTACTGGTGGAGGTAGTGTTGGTAGTCTTTTAGCAGGCAGGTTGAGATGTACCAGTATGCATTGCTGCCTGGAGATTCCCCACTAGTGTGACCAATATTTGGAGTTGATTTTCCACTGGAAGAGAGGCCATTAGTGCAATTATTTCAGATTGAATAGCAGGTACATGTGCATTAGCGGCCGTGGATGGAGGTGGGCCGGGTGTCAGTAGAGGTGGTGAGGTTGTAGGGTTGGAGGTTAATGCAGGTGGTAGAGAACAGGGAGCAGTAGGCCTTGGGACAACTGAGGGTTCAGTGGAAGTGGGCTGAGCCGGTGCTGGAGTTGATGGTATCTTGGAGCGGCAGTCCGATAAAGCGTCTCTGTAGGATTTTGTACCAGATCTGGCCACCTTAGTAGCATTCATTAGACTTCACGGTACTTAGGGCACTTGTTAGAGGTTGAAGGATGGTCTCCTAAACAGTTTGGGCATTTTAGATTTGTTGAGGTACATTCTTTGGTCAGATGCGAGTCCACGCATCGTGCACAGCGAACTAACCTTGCGCGGCAGGCACTGGTAACATGACCTATTCTCTTGCATTTTCTGCAGCTTTTAGGTGGCCTATGGTATTCAGTTACTCGAAAAACCTGGTTCCACAATTTGAAGGAGGAGGGAATCTCAGTAGGGGAAGTGAGTAGAACTTTTGGGTTGTCTTGTAGTGTATCTCCTACTGTGTCCTTGAAGCGTCTGATGCTGAGAATGTCTAGGCCAACATTTTTTAGTCCCTCCAATAATTCTTCTTGCTCAACAGAAGTTACAATATTGATAATACCATAATGTAATCGTCTGTCATTAGGCAGAGAGATAGAAACAGCCCTGCCTTCAATATCGGTAATACATAATATATCTTGTAGTTTAGGGTGGGAAATGGGCAATTCTGGGTCAACTGCTATCAGGCTTAGCTCTTTGTTGGGGCGACTATCCCTAATTTTAGTGTCTAGTGTTGCACTAGTGTCTAGTGTCAAGTGTTGCACAGAATTTTGGGTAATGACGTCCAGGGGAGGTGTGGTGGAGTGGTCATGCCACTGGATTGGTAATCCAATGGACCCGGGTTCAAATCCCGATATGTCAATGGGAAGATATTATTGGGATTGAATTTGTGCTGTACCTAGTATCAGTGCATTACCACAAAGCCCACCGAAATGCCAAAAAAATACCCTCATTGTTCCCTGATTAAATAACACTGCATGAATATTCCCATATTCAAAATATGTTACAGGGGGACAATGCCTAGTGAGTTCACTGCTCAATAGGTGGCGTTCTGAGAGTGAGCGTCTGAGTCTGGAGGGTGAGACGGTGAAGAACTTGAACGAAGCAACCAGCCGCTTCAGAGATGGAGCTGCTTCGAGCCATGATGGATGCTTCACATGTCTCACTCCCCAGACTGGAACAAGACCTCACGGGCTTCACCGTGTTGAGATGTGGAATGTACAGGCTCTCAGCCTATGCCCGAGAGGGTTGGAATATAGAAAAAAGAAAAAAAAAATCGGTGGGATCATCAAATCGGACAAGGACGGTCTCGTGAGTAACAGGAATATCCTCACCTGCAAGTTGTTGTGTGTTTGAAGGGACTACTGTAAGAGTTATGTCCTGGCGATCGGTGGAGCGGCGATGGTGGTGTCGAGCTGTACGGGCACTTTTGCGGGAGAATAGGCTACTATCCTGCCATTCTCCATCTTCGCTATCTTCTTTGTAATCATAGAAGTCTATTCTTCTTCCCACTGCGTGTCATCAGGGATAGAAGTAGCATTTAGTCGCGAATCATTGGACCGCGGCTCATTTGCGTGCCCTCTTGACGACGCCATGTTGGAACCCCCCAGCTCAAGAGTGGTGTCGGGAATAGGGTAATGATCCCGACAGTTTTAGGTCCAATAGGACATTTGAATTTGGCGGTATCGTATCGCTTGTACGATTTCGGCTGGTTCTTTGTGTATTGTAGTTTATCCTCCCTCCCTCGGCCCTCCACCAGCCTCCCCCCCCCCCCCCCCCCCCCAGTAATGATGATGGCGTTCTGGGGGAGAAAACAACTCGCCCCGCATTTGATAGGTTAAGTTAGTTTAGTTGACATTAGAAGCGATGGTAGCAATGGTAGGTGACCCATCGCAGAGTTGGGTATGCCGTTTTGATTTTGGGCAAAACGGCACGTCTACTTTATCAACTCTGCGTAAGCAGAGTGGTATCGCCCCCGCATACTGGTACATGCCGGCCGAAATGTCTGTCTGTCTGTCTGTCCGAAAATTCCTCCTAGACAATACAGACCGGGAAAAGATTGCTGTCCTACTCACACACCTAGGAAAAGCCATAACTATTGTGGCAGTAAAAGTTCACCCTGACTTGGCCTGGAACGCTTTCAGGCAACTAGTGATCAACGCGGTGCAACCCCCCCCCTCGGCACTGTAGTAGTTTTGTCTAACATTGACAACATTAAGTTCGAGAGAAACCTCGATGAAACCCCGGCGTCTGTCAACCAACACCTCAGGGCAACTTACCCACTCACTACTCAGGCCCAATGTAGTGGACATGTGTTCAACTTTTTGCTCAGATTGCTCCCCAGCAACATCCGGGAGCATTTTGCCATTCGCGACCCAGTAAGATTCGAGTGGGACATTGTCACCATCGGTAAGCTCTTAGCCACCATGACCATTCAACAACAGCTGGGAACAATAAATAGGATCCTGACTCAACCCCAATGCCAACAGTACACCCCTTGGCAAAGGAATACAGAAGGGCCAGCCTGGCGAAACAAGAACCAAACGCCATGGCGAAAAACGAAAACACCGGATGGAGAACCCCCACCGAATACCACCCCAGGATCCGTTCCTCCGTGAAACAACCTTCAATACCAAGAGACAATTCCCTCATTTTGGTTAACCCTTTCAATTTCGTGGCCTGCAGCTTCAAGTGCGCAGTCCACGATATGAGGGACCAGCTGCGCCAGAAAGAGCGACAGACATTGGGAGGACTGCGCGCAACCACAGAAGAGGGCCCAGAAAAAAACCGACGACGACGTGATGAAGGAACAAGAGGCATACCTTGATGCCGAGCCTAATGATGAGGACCCCAAGTCTTCGAATTTTTTAAGCATCCCCCGTCCATTTCAGTCGCGATGGAGGGACATAAAATGATGCGTGCCCCTCCAGTGTACATGCAAATTACCCTCCAAAGTGTAGGAGTACTACTATTAGTCAACACAGGAGCATCTCGCTCCTGCCTGTTCACCCACTTTTTTCAAAAACACCGGAAGAAGTTTGAGACACTCCGCCCCTCTCGATCAACCTTAATTAACGCAGGGGATAACACAGAACCTCAGCAATCTACCTAACCACCAGATGTGGGTACCCATCACCAGATCAGCATATGTTACCTTAGTGCAGGTCTAAACCCCCCCCCCCCCCCCGCCACACATTAACGCTGTCCAGATCGCCAACATAAGAGACGAGGCCGTCAGACTATCAAAGGGACTCGTCATAGGTGATTTGGAAATGTTTGACGCCGCCACCACCATCAAACATACCTCCGAAGATGAAGCCCTACCACCTATTCCCGACCACCTGTCAACCAAACAAGAACGTGAGCTGTTGGCTGTACTGAAGAAATACCAAGGCGTATTTGCTCAATCCCTCACAGAGATTGGAAAAACACACGTTTTTAGACCATCCCATCCACACGACTGGCCCCCCCATCCATCAGCCATCCCAAAGGAAAAAAAACTTGAAACGCAAAGAAGAAGAGAAGCAGGCGCTAGAAATGTTAGACCTTAAGAGAAACAACGTAAGTCCGATGTTCCAAAACCGCACAGGATATGGACAAATGCCCCCCACAGTCTCAGACTTGCTGGTGTGAATGTTGGTAGTTTGAATCTGCGTGCAAATGAAGTGGCTGAGATGTGTGAGAGGAGGCGAGTGGACGTCTGCTGTGCCCAGGAAACGCTTTGGAAAGGGTATGGAGCACAGTGGATTGTTGGAAGAAAGAAAAGATATAGGATCTACTGGAAGGGGGTTGAGACTGATAAAGCGAAAGGAGGAGTGGGTGTTCTGGTGGCTGAAGAGTGGGTGGAAAGTGTGCTTCAGATTACTAGAGTTAGTGAAAGGCTGATTGTTTTGAAGTTGAAATTTGGTGAAAGAATTCTGAATGTAATATCTGCATATGTCCCTACAGAAAGAGATAAAAGAGGACTTCTGGAATGACACCGTCAGTGTCATTTCAGGCCTCTCAGAGAATGAAATAACAATCCTAGGAGGGGACCTGAATGGTCACGTGGGAGCATCTGCAGATGGATACGAGGGAGTACATGGAGGAAATGGTTACGGAAGGAGGAATCTGGAAGGCGAATATATACTGGAGTACTGCGTTGCACTCAACATGGTTGTGTGTAACACAAAGTTCAAGAAAAGACAGAGCCATCTGGTCACATATAACTCTGGGGTCTCCAGTAGCCAGATAATAATAAATTACTTCTTAGTTAACAGGAAAGACTGGAAACTGGTTCGGGATGTAAAGGTCATCCCGAGCGAAGAATGTATCGCCCAGCATAAGATTTTTGTGTGCGACATGATCTTATACAGAGATCCTGAGCGCAAGAAGGTATACATGCCCATTAGGAGAGTGTGGCTGCTGAAGAGCAAGGAAGTTAGAGACAGGTTTCATAGTGAGCTGGAGGAAATGAATAGAAATAAGGAAGCTAGGCCTAGCGGTGTAAATAGTCAATGGAATTTCCTTAAGCATAGCCTTCTCGCTGCCACTAACAAATTCTGTGGGAAAACAAAGAGTCACCCCAGGAATAAGACCTCCTGGTGGTGGAACGATGAGGTAGAACATGCTGTGAAAGAGAAAAGGAGATCCTTCAAAGCATGGAAGAAGGTAGGCAGTATGGAGGAATACCAGGCTGCTAAAAGAACTGCCAGAAGAGTGATTTACAATGCTAATAAAGGCATTAACCCGTTCAGTACCAGCGACGGCGGAGAGCCGTCAGTAGATAAATCACTCCCCAGTCCCAGTGACAGCTGCCAGCCATCAGTATTATACGATCCTTGTAACTGCCAGTATCAGGCAGTACCTGGTACCACGACGTTTGAGCACTACTCTAAGACCTTGGCAACACTTCTCAGCTTATATCCAAGCCCCCACATGCTGGGAGAGGCAGTATTCCTCCATCTTTTGAGGTGGGAGGTTGTTATATCTTGCCTCTGAAGCCATTTTGGCCACATTGCTTGGGACTGGGGGGTACATTTATACTAGTACGGTGTTGGAGTTCATCAGGGTTCAGTATTAAGCCCCCTCCTCTTTATTATGGTCCTGGAGGCACTGTCTAGAGATTTTAGATCCAGACTCCCGTGGGAACTGCTTTACGCAGACGATTTAGTCCTAATAGCTGACAATGTGCAAGATGCTGAGGCCAAGGTTATACTTTGTAAATTGAGACGAAGCAATGTGGAAAAGAGCGGTGCATACCCATGTGCAGTATGTGGAAAGGGTGTGGGCGCTAACTCGATTCGATGTAGCATCTGTCTATGTTGGGTGCACCATGGGAGTAAGCGCTGTAGTAGAATAAAAGGACCCCTGCCGAAGGATGAGTCAGAAATTGAGAAACTTGAGTGCATAGTGTGCAAGGTCGAGCTTGTGTTAAATGATGATCTTGTGGCTGTGAATTTTGGAAATTAGTTATTGGAGCTGGTGGACAAGTTTTGTTATTTGGGAGATACCATCTCTGCCGGTGGTGGGGCCGAGGCTGCCACTGTCGCTAGAATTATATGTGACAGGGAAGTTCAGAGAACTGCTGCCAATTCTGACCATGAAAAGAATGTCTCTCCCCCTGAAGGGAAAGGTGTATGCCTTGTGTGTTATAAGTGCAATGACGTATGCCTCAGAAACATGGGCCGTTAAAGTAGAGGATGTCAACAGAATGGAACGTAGTGAGATGAGAATGGTGAGATGGATGTGTGGGGCCAAACTGCAGGATAGAATAACTAATGATGAGCTGAGGAGACGCTTAGGTATAAAGAGAATTAGCGAGGAGATGCGTACAAGTAGACTGGGATGGTATGGGTATGTGGAGAGAATGGATGAACAGAATTGGGTGAAAAGATGCAGGTCTGTGATTGTGGACGTAGCTGCACCAAGGGGTGGACCGAGGAAGACCTAGGATCGGACTATACGTGCCGATCTCGAATTAAAAAACTTGACAAGTGAAGCAGCCCTTAACCCGGGAGCTGCGGGGAGACTCTTAAGAGTTCCCCCGGCGCACTGCGGGGAGACTCTTAAGAGTCAGAGAAAACAAAAATCAACTTTTGACATCGAAAAAAAAAAATTTTTTTATATTTTTTTTTTTTTATTTTTTTTTTTTGGCCCCTGCCATGCAAATCTCAGTCCTCTACCTCCCCTCCTTCCCACTTTCCTCCTCCTTCAGTTATCACCTATTTTCCCTGTTATTCCCTTATTCTGAGGTATATTTTCGTGCTAACATTAGAAATCGATTGGAGGGTGTGGTCATCACTGATAGCAAGCAGTGCAAGAGAGAGAGAGAGAGTATCGATCGACTGTGTCTCAGTGGCCTTGGGGGAAATTGGCGGGAAAGCAGATTGCCTCACCCATACATTATACAACTCGCGGGCTATATCTCCGATTTTGACCATCCAAACGCTGTTTTCACTCGTTTTATTGTTGTCAGAATACCTTTATAATCAACCCATAATAGGCGCATATGGATAAGTATTAATGCTATTAATGGCACAATGAATATTTTAGTGACGGAAACACCTCAAATACGTCAGCACAGGGGGACGTTTCCAATTACCCCCATGCGCACTTCAGAGGTTAACAGGGTTGCATGGAATGCCGCCATTAGGACAAAAGACTGAAACTGCATGTGTGTGTGGAGCACTCAGTCTTAAAATTGTATGTAGGTATGTATGTATGGATATACAGTATATATATATTTTTTTTTATTTTTTCTATGTGGATGAGGGAGACAAACGGCAAAAATGTCTGTGACGAGTGCCTACCCCAGAGTTGAAAGAGTGACAGGGTCAAAATCAAGGAATGTTCGAGCCAAAATGCCTGGACACACGGAGTTTGAAACAGTTTAAGTCATAGGATGAAGGAAAGATGGATTCAGGGAGAGAGTTCCAGAGCTCAGCTGTTGAATAGAAGAAAGGTTGGGAGTATAATTGTTTCACTTTTGAGTTGCACAGTTGTACAGAGTAGGGGTGGGATTGTGTTGCAAGATGGGTACTACGTACCCTACGTAGAGGAGATGGTTTGCACTGAGAGCTCTGAGGAACACTGATTATTGTAGTAGCAATAGAATAGCGAGAGAGATGAAACATTGCGGCGAAGAGAGAGACATTGCAGAGAGTCGGTGAGTGGACGGGAGTTAACCCGTTCAGTACCAGTGACGGATCCCTGCTGTCAGTAGAAAAATCACTCCCCAGTCCCAGCGATGGCAGAGAGCAGTCAGTAATATACTTTCCTTGTAACTGCTAGTATCAGGCAGTGCCTGGAACCACGACCGTTTGAGCACTGCTCTAGAGTTGGCAACACTTCGCAGCTTATATCCAAGCCTCTGCAGACTGGTAGAGCCAGTATTCTTCCATCTTTTGAGGTGGGAGGTTGTTATATCTTGCCATTTTAACAACATTGCTTGTGATTGGGGGGAACTTTTATTACTGTAGGGGTTAATGATACGAAAAGCTTTCTTTTCTACTTTGTCTAGATGTGCTGTGTGAGAGGATCCTCCCCACACATGTGAACAATACTCAACACAAGGACACTCTGTGCCCTTGTACAGAGCAAGAAGATTTGCAGGGGTAAAGAACCCCTTGAGGCAGTTGAACACATCCCAGCCGTTTTAGCAAGATTGGTAATATGGTCCTTATATATATATACTATATATATATATATATATATATATATACATATAGAATATATATATATAGAATATATATATATATATATATATATATATATATATATATATATATATATATATATATAGAAGAAGCTGTTGACATAATGCATAGGTTATGTAAATTAGCATGGGAAAAGGAAAGTGTACCAGAGGACTGGAGGAAAGCAGTGATAGTAACCCTTGTACAAAGGGAAGGGTAGTAAAGAAGAGTGTAAGAATTATAGGGAAATTAGCTTGCTTAGCATACCTGGAAAGGTACACGCAAGAGTAGTAACACAGAGGCTACAGAAGATAACGGATGACAAAATAGGCGAGGAACAGGGAGGTTTCAGAAAGGGCAGGGGCTGCGTTGACCAGATAGCCTCAATGCGATTGTTGGTAGAGAAGTATCTGGCCAAAAACAGAAAACTCTATGCAGCATTCATGGATTTGAAAAAAGCCTACGACAAAGTAGACTGGGAGGGCCTGTGGGATGTGTTAACAGTATATGGTGTGGGAGGAAAGTTGCTAATGGCAGTAAAATCTTTTTATAGGAATGCAATGGCAAATGTGAAGGTAGGGGATAAGTTAAGTGACAGTTTTGAGGTCAATGTAGGTGTAAGACAGGGATGTGTCATGTCAGCTTGGTCGTTCAATATATGCATGGATGGAGTGATTAGGGAATGTAGGGCTGTATCAATGGGTGTGGGAGCTAGACTGGAATCAGAGGGAAGAACATGGAAGATTTTAACATGCCTATATGCGGACGATGCAGTCCTGTTGGCGGAAAATGCTGAAGAACTTCAGAGAGTGGTCACTGACTTTGACAGGGTATGTGAAAGAGAAAGTTAAAGGTCAATGTAGGGAAATGTAAGGTAATGGTGTTTGAGAGAAGAATGCATGAAACCATAGATTTTAAGGAAAAATATAGAATCAAGAAAGAACACAAGAAAAGTTGTAAAATAAAATTGAAAAATGAAGTACTAGAAGAGGTTGAAAGTTTCAAGTATTTGGGAGCTGTACTATGCAAATATGGTGAAATGGAGAGTGAGATAAAAGAGAGAAAAATGCAAGGGAGAAAAGTGATTGGAGAACTTGATAGTATTCTCAAAGGAAGAATGGTTAGCCAGGAAGTCAAAAAGTCACTGAGAAACTGTGCTGCTCCCAACACTCTCGTATGGAAGCGAGACATGGACGGCAAGTGACGAGGACCTCTTCAAACTGAGAGCTGTGGAGATGAGCTTTTTCAGAATGGCAGCTGGCATGAATAGGCTAGATGGGCCAAGTAATAGGGAAGTGTACAAGTCCTTTGGAATGGAAGAGCAGGCTTTGGGCATTGATTGTGGTGTGGTTGAGTGGATAAAGAGAAGTACTTTGAGGTGGTATGGCCATGTTCAGAGAATGGATGAAGACAGAATGCCAAGAAAGATATATGGGAGTCAGGTGAGTGGAACCGCTAGTAGTGGAAGACCACCTATGGTATGGGAAAAGAAAGTGGAAAAATATATTGAAGAAAAACTTCCACGTAGTGGAAGGGGCATTGTGGCACGGGCAAAGGAGGCATGTCTTGACAAAGTAGCTTGGAGACGTTTCTGTCATGGCCATCCTCTAGTGGGGGTTTCCCAGGGGGAAACAAGGCGTCGAAGATGATGATGATGATGATGATATATACAGTATATATATATATATATATATATATATATATATATATATATATACATACAGTATATATATATATATATATATATATATATATATATATATATATATATATATATATATATATACATATATAATGACGTGAAAATCAAATTAGAAACATATGAATGTAAAAAATGTAGTAGCGTTTGAGTTTCTGGAACAGCTCCTATAGGTATAGGTCAGAGGAAGGGACAGATAATTACTGGGAGTAGGCTACAGTACTATAAGCAAACAAAACAAGAGGGGGGGGGGGGGGGGTACAGAAGTGGGTAGACGGGGGAGACAGTAAGGAGTAAGGAGGTATGGGAGGGAGAGGGAGGGACAGAAGTTGGTATGGGGGGAGACAGTAAGGAGGTATGGGAGGGAGAGTTGAAGGTGAATCAGTACGGATGAGTGAGCCACCTTGAGTGACCCCTTGACTCATCATGGGTAACCGGAAGAGAGATTAGAACTGTGTTGGGCTGATGTCTTCACCTTTGGTGATTAACCTTTCTATTCTTCTGTAAAATGAGTTTATTAACACCAATATACCTTTAAATGGGTAGATAATTATGGACACATTACTAAATACTCTTTTCATGCCCATTAATGTTTACAGTATATGATCGATTTGCACTATTCTCTGTTCGTATGCCAAGGTCTAGTTATTCTCATTCCTTCTGGGTGTAGCCTTGTGCATGATATTCCTGTTATTTCTAACCATACTTGCTTTAATTGTGTATGTGTTCTAATATGAAGTTAAGCTTACTGAAGTAGGCCTACCATATTTATTAAATATTCCAACATCAAAGTGTTTCTCTACACTGTAAAGCTATGAACATTTAATTGTAAAATAAATGATCCACGAAAACAGTGGTCTTTTGTTTATCTATTCAATATATAACACAGTAACGATTTAAGCACAGTTTATATGTACCATTTTTTTATAATTAACCCTTTGAAGATTAATATGACGCATTTTGACAGTATATTCTGGTTATCATTAGACTGCTTTATACTGTATAGTTTAGGAAGGATTTGTGGGAATTATAAGGGTTAAGACAATCTCAGTTCATCCTCTGTCTTCCATATACCCATCCTAATCTGTATAAAATCTTCTGATAATATCCAGAAAACAGAAAATAAATGCGTAATCGGATCTTGAAAGTGTTAAATGTTCATTATAACTGTGTGCCCTCATAATCTTACGTGATCTCAATCGTTCTTCTATTCAACAGCTGAGCTTTGGAACTCTCTCCCAGAATTAGTCTTTTCCTCATCCTATGACTTAAATTGCTTGAAACTCCGTGTGTCCTGGCATTTTGGCTCGAACGTCCCTTGATCTTGGACCTGTCATTCTTTCAACTTTGGGGGAGGCACTCGTCACAGGCAGTTCTGTCTTTTGTCTCCCTCACTTACATAGAAACAAAGATCTAGAACCCAAGCCCACACTGTAATAATCATGTGTGCAAAATGGAACACATAACTGAAACAACATTGGTACACATTTTAGGGGTTCGAATTTGAACACATTTTAGGAACTATCTTAATTTGGAATTCGTTACAGAATACATTAGATAATTATTCAATACTTGTGTGTTTAAACAGCCTGAAAAAATGAGTTCAAATCATAACACAACACTGGTATTACACACTAAATATGCGTGCCACTTTGTTACAGTTTTGGGTGATATATTGCAGTCATGATTTTTACAACGCACATCCATTCTTATTTTGTCAGATGTAGTTTTTGATCATTAGACTAACCACTCCCCAAAAAGTTCCACTTAAACACATCGATAATAGCTATGCAACCAAGTTTTTCATTTCTTCATTATTGCAGTTATTACATTATTGTGATTAACCATCTCAGTACACAAGGATGCGTTCTTCCTTTAATTCTGATTGTTATTAGATAATTTTATTTAGCTGAAAAAGTAATTGTCTTAGTTAAAGGGTTAATTGAGATAGTTTGTAGCCCTGTGTTTCCTAGTGATCCTTCATTTGATGCATAAAATCGTCTTATATTAGCCAAAATATAACGAATAAACGAGTCATCTAATACTAAAACGGTGATATATCTGCAAATCTTGTACTTGTTTATGCAGTCCTTCTATTGGTCAACTGTATATCAAGACAACGGTATCCTGGAATAATAGTTCATTAAGGCTGAATACATTTTCCTTGGTTGGTAGTGTGATTTACCAGCTTGATGCACCTTTTACTCTGCCACATGGCATGACAGAAATATAGGAGGAACCGGCCCTTGGCCGGAGTATTTTTTTACTGAAAAATGCGCAAATTAGGGTGTATTGAAACAACACTTACAGACTTCATGTACTAAGTACAGATTTTTTTTAAAAATCACTTTATTCTATAATGAAATATAGAATAATTAAGCATTAATGATTTACAGGATATACTGTAAAATAATCAGAGTCATCCAAGCATGTGCTATAAACCGAACACTGGCATTGGTCTCCCCCTTCATCCCCCCCCCCCCCCTTCCTCCCTCGCCCCCTTCCTCCCCCCAATCTCCTAGTTTATACCTAGGAATGTTGAATTATAAACGTAATTAGTTTTCGGGTAGACATAATGTAATTTATGTTCCCTTAATAAACTGTTTACAACTAAAATTATTTTCTGTTAATATCAAACATTTATGTATCTTTCTTTCAACATAGGAAACACCGAAAGGATCTTGGAAGAACCAAATTACGATCTTCAAGTGGTCTGCAGATATTACTGTCATATGTTAGTAATTATTACCAATGTTGAATGATAAATAGAACCACAAAATGTGGGCATTATGAAGTTATTGTCCAATGTTATTTAAGGTATTGGACAGTTGTGAACATGTATTCATAGACAAACATATTCGAAGTGGTCTCGGGTTGAATTGAATCTCCTAACTAATGTATAATGGGTATTTGAATTTCAGAGATTCTTTTAATCAGTTCGACACTTCTAAATCAATCAGAATTAATTACCACTGCTGTACAGTCACGAGCGTAAATGCTGCGTCATCAACCAGATAACGTCAACTCCTTCATCACTAGGAGTTTATACTAAGCTGAATAAAATCACAGGACGGTAGCTAGAATGAAATACAAAAATAATTGTGAGTTTGAAAACAAAGTTTTGCAATACCTTTGGAGACAAAGGGGCAAACATTATTTGGTTGGTGTCGCAGTATTTATGCTCGTGACTGTACATGGTCATAAGAAGATTAATTGAAACAAATACTGTATAATTCCCACCAAGTGATGTAATACAGTTTTGACAAATTATTCATAAGAACATAAGAAAATGGGAGTCTGCAGAAAGCCGATTGGCCTAAGCAAGGCAGATCCCTGTCCCACACAACCCCAAATCAATTACAAAGCCCAATTATAGGCTCAACCCTCTAATACCCTGAGGATCATCTTACCAAAACGGTTAGAGATTAACGCAGGATTATGGGGGTCTGCAGAGCGCGGATTGGCCCAACCCGGCTGATCCCCCTTCACACCCAACCCTTCTCGTCCATATGCTTATCCAATTTTATCTTAAAGCTCCCTACAGTTTTAGATCCCACTATAGCACTTGGTAGTCCATTCCACCCATCTACAACTCTGTTACCAAACCAATATTTGCCTATATCTTTTCTGAAACGAAATTTATCTAATTTGAAACCATTGGTACGAGTTCTTTCGCTATCACTGAGCTTTAGTACATTTGTCATGTCCCCTTTGTTAATCCCACTAACCCACTTGAACACCTCTATCATATCCCCTCTAACTCTGCGTCTCTCTAACGAATGTAAACCTAATTTCTTCAACCTTTCTTCATACGGAAGATTTCTAATATTATGGATCATTTTTGTCATTCTACGCTGTACTCTCTCCAATGAATCTATGTCCATTCTGTAATAAGGACACCAAAATTGGACAGCATAATCCATATGGGGTCTCACTAATGACAAGTAAAGTTTTAAGATAACATCAGCAGTTCTGTTACTCACACTCCTAGAGATGAACCCGAGAATCCTGTTTGCCTTATTACGAACGCCTATACACTGTTTTCTAGGCTTCAAATCATTGCTAACAAACACACCTAGATCTTTCTCGCAGTCTGAATTTTCTAATTCTAAATTAGCTAGTTTATATTTAACATTTGTTTGCATCTTCCCTATCTTTAATACCTTGCATTTGTCAATGTTAAACTTCATCTGCCAATTTACTGACCATTCATGTAAGGTATCTAGATCCCTTTGGAGGCACTCTATATCGCTATCTGAATCAATTGATCTCCCCATTTTAGTATCGTCTGCGAATTTACTTATCCTACTAGTTATACCTAAATCTAGGTCATTTATGTATATAAGAAACAACAGGGGACCTAATACCGATCCCTGGGGGACACCACTTTTGACTGCTCCCCACTCTGACTTGGTACCATTTATGCTGACTCTCTGTTTCCTACCAATTAGCCATGACCTAATCCATCCCAACAATGCCCCACCTATTCCATGTGCCTCAACCTTTCTCATCAATCTCTCATGAGGGACTCTGTCGAAAGCTTTACTGAAATCTAAATATATAATATCGTATGCCTTGTCATTATCTACTGCTTCATATACCTCTGAGAAAAAACTAAGCAAATTAGTAAGGCAAGAACGTCCCTGTGTGAATCCATGCTGAGAAGAATTGATTAAGTTAAATGTTTCTAAGTGGTTTCTCATTTTCCTAGCAATAATTGACTCTAGTAGCTTTCCTATGATTGAAGTGAGACTAATGGGACGGTAATTGGATGCTATTGATTTATCACCTTTTTTGAAAATCGGAACTACATTTGCAAGCTTCCAAGCTTCTGGAACTATACCTGTTTCTAATGAATTGTTAAAAAGAAATGTTAATGGGTAACTTAACTCATCTCTGCATTCTTTTAATACTCTGGCATATACCTCATCGGGACCAGGCGATTTCTGAGGTTTCAGTCTGTCAATTTCCTTAAGCACATCATTTCTACTTATAGTAACCGTACTTAACCTATTTTCTATACTATCTCTATATACCTTACGGACTTCTGGAATCTGTGCCAAATTTTCATTAGTGAAAACGGATAGAAACTGACTATTTAATGTACTGCACATTTCTAAATCATTTTCTGTCATTTCTCCTATCGAAGTTTTAAGGGGGCCTATTTTATCTCTAACTTTAGATTTATATAGCTGGTAAAAAGCCTTAGGGTTATTTTTTGAGTCATTGGCTATCCTGATTTCATAATTTCTTTTGTCTGTCCTTATACATTTTTTAACCTCTCTTGATAGATTCTGATAGTATTGCTTACTATCAGAATCTATCAAGAGAGGTTAGGTGAATTTCTCCTTTCTTTATTTTTCGATATATTCCTCTCTTTTTTCCTAGAAGGTCTAATAGTCTATTATTCATCCATTTGGGTTGGTTCTGTGTTGATCTAAATTTTCTTTTGGGGATATATTTATTTTGCGCATTGTGGAGTGAAGAAATAAAATTATTATATGTAGCTGTCAAATTATCCTGAGTTAAGACAGGTATCTGAGAGAGAGTATGTTCATTAGCGCACCTGGGTCCACTTAATAGTTTAACCATAGGATCGACTCTTAAGGCTCGTCTTAATCCACCATAATTGGCTTTTCTGAAATCTGGGATAAGTGTCGTATTCTCTTTAGCCTTTCCTGTCCATTGTATGTTAAAATAAATTGATTTATGATCACTATTTCCTAGTTGGTCTCCTATCTCTACATTATTTATCATTTGTTCATTATTACTGAGAACTAAATCGAGGATATTATTACCTCTAGTAGGCGAGTCTATGAATTGAAATAAAAAACTATCCTGTACCGCCTCAATAAACTCTTTTGAATCTGAGTCGCCGATTTTATGCTGCCAATCAATATTCGGAAAATTAAAATCCCCTATAATAGTATTACACACATTGCTAAACCTTGATGCTATTTTCACTTCCTGCCATAAAGCTGTACCTTCGTTTCTACTCATATTTGGTGGTCTATAAATAACTCCAATAATTATGGTCTCACTACCTTCGCTAACCTCAACCCAAACACTTTCGTTATCAGTATTTAGTCTAATACCTGATTTAATACAGCTTTTTAAAGAACTCCTGACAAACACTGCTATTCCGCCGCCCCTCCTACTTGTTCGGTCGCGTTTAAACAAACTATATCCTGGTATATGGAATTCTGCTAAAAAATGTCTTGATTCTGTATTAATCCATGTTTCAGTCAGTGCTATAATGTCTATATTTTCGTTGCTAACAAGTGCTCTAAGTTCATCCATTTTGTTACATAAACTCCTACAGTTTGTATAATATAATCGCAATGAATTTATTTTACTGGTATCGGATTTACCTTTATTTCTAACTGAATTCCCATCTTCTGTTACACCTTTAATATTTCTACTAGCAGTACAATTAAAATCCTGTGACTGATATTTTCTATTCCTATCTGATGTACCAGTACGGCAATTTACCCTATCTAGACAATTATTCTTACTCATATTCTCAGGCTTTATTTTCAGCGAAACCCCGCGACAATCCTATCTATTGACCTAGCTAAATTTGCCACCCCTAGCCGAGAAAGATGAACCCCGTCCCTGTGCGTACAACTGATGTTTACCATAGAAACGGGTCCAGTTATCAAGGAATGGTATTGCATTTGCATTACAGTATTTTTCCAGCCGACAATTGATACCAATTGCCCTAGATGACCATTCCTTGCTGACCCCTCTCCGTGGCAAGATACTGTGTACTACAGGTATGCCTCCCTTCCTCCTAACTTTATCTAACACCTCCCTGTACTGCCGAAGCAGTACTTCCGTCCTACCTTTACCAACATCATTGCTCCCTGTACTGAGACAGATAATGGGGCTATCTCCAATATCTTTCATGATGTAATCAATGTCCTCTAACACCTTCCCAACCCCGGCACCAGGCAGACAGACAAGCTTCCTAATATCAGTACAGGTGGACCTAGCTAAGTGTCTGACCATGGAGTCCCCAACAATTGAGAAGGACTTGCCTCTCCTTGTCGATGACTTGGTAGCAGCTGCGGCAGCGGCAGGAACTCCTGGGGCAGCAGTTGAAGGTACTCCTGGGGGGGCAGCAGTCACACCATTCCCTGTTGGAGGCAACTTACTTACCTTTCTCCTGGTTTCCTCGCCGAAGGAAGCACTCGCAGCCTCACCATCACATTCGTCATCCAAGGTGATGAACTTGTTGCTGAGGGCAACTGGCCGCCGTAGAAATTTGCAGGTTGTTGCACTTGTTGGAACAACTGTCCAGGGAGCATCACGATCCCTAACAGCAGTTGCACTATCCTCACTTTTCTTGTCAGCCAAAGTCAGCTTTAAGGCCAAATTATCGTCTTTGAGAGACTGCACCTCTCTCTCCACATTTTCCATCCTTTCTTGCAAAGCAAGACAAAGCTGGAGAATATGAGAGGAGGTAGCAATCTCGTCAACACCAGCCATTTTAAGAAAGTGTTAATACTATCACCACACTATGGGCAAAGATATTCACTGGGAGTCACTAGGGACAGGTCCTCACTCAGCAAAGGTCAGGCAGGTACTGCCTGAGGCGTTTTATGAAGGCGTTTATGAAGGCGTTTTATTCGAGGCGTTTTATGAAGCTTCGGATTCCACTCGAATGTGCTCAAATGTCGAATTATCGGCGTGGACATGATAGCATGCCTGTTTTCCAAATATCTAACCTATTATTTGTAAAGTACAACTGTTACACACCAATACTGTCAGTAATAGTCGATGACGTTATAATATTATTTTTATTAATCTCACCACCACACCCCCAATGAAATTAATTATTGAGACAATGAGCAATGATTAAGGAAACTTCACTTCACACACACACACACACACACACGTCTCCCTTTGTCACGCTTTTTTTATTTACCTTAAATAAACATGGAAATGAGAGGTTTATGTGTGTGTATATACAATATGTCTGTGTATCTCATTAATTTTCTTAAACCTCACTCTTTTATAACAGTGTTTGGTCAGGTATGCGTGATCACAATTGTACTGTATGTAACATTTGGCTTCTATAACTTTTCGCATTGCTCGATGACTCTTCATTCCTGAACATAACTGTACATGCAGTATACTATCTTCATTAAATACGTAACAATTGCGCGAGAACGATTAGCTCCCAATAGAACTACGCTTCATAAACGATTGAATTACCTTCTGCTTCGTTCGGATACCCGACCCAGACTTGGGCATCAGCATTATGTCCCATGATCAGAGTTACAAATGTTACATATTTTGTTTACGCTAATATGTTGCTAATAATTAGTATTTTTCTGATAACCACATAATATCATCACCACATTCTAAGATACTTTTATTTCGTAATTACTAATGTGTGAATAGGTAAACCCATGCTTTCCCTTTAGCTAAGTTAATAATAAATAGGTTTATCATGTATTAATAATTTAGTGCTTTACTTGTAACCCTGTTTTGCTACATTTCTAAAAAGGCATTTATCTCTAAAATAACACATTTATGGGAAAAATGTGATACAACAATATATATTTATTTTCCATTTTACAATGTGTTCGTCATAGTCTGTAACAGTTGTTTCAATACACCCTATATATATATATATATATATATATATATATATATATATATATATATATATATATATATATATATATACAGTATATATATATATATATATATATATATATATATATACAGTATATATATATATATATACAGTATATATATATATATATATATATATATATATATAAGAAATTAAATTAATTCATATTATCACCAACCCAACCATTAACTTACAAATAAACCTAAGTAATGAAATCAATGAAACTAATGAATGCGTGTGGTACTCTAAGGATTCGATCCTAGGATACTCACACCGAAATTCAGAGCACTAACCCCTTAATTCAAGAACGTGTTATTCATTTCATTCTGGTTATTATTGAGATAGTCTTTACCCTTAATTCCCACATATCCTTCCTAAGATGTATAATATCGTCTAATGATAGCCATAACACGTCCTAATCCTCAGGGGGATATAATATAGGTCACACCCTCCCACACAAGGGTCCAGCTATAGGCTATGGGGTATATCCTGGGAACAGTAACATCACCATACCTCCCCCTCCCCCTCCCCTTCCATATAACCATAGATGTCACCATAATCTATTAGTCACTACATCCTTAGCCCTCTCGAGATCCGATTACTCATATATTTTCTGTTTCTGGACGTCTTTACTGAGATTTGGAAGGGTATACGGAATTCAATGGGTTAATTGAGATAGTCTTTACCTTTATGATTCCCACAGACCCTTTCTGAATTGCATAAAATCGTGTATTGATAGCCAGAATATACTGTCAACAACTCATCATGCGTCATGATCTTCATGTTTGTCACTACGCTATATATCCTTCACTACCACTATGTTGTATAATGCACTATAGTTCCCACCACCATACAACCATAGATGTCACCATAACACATTAGTCACTACTGTATATATCATTCACTCCCACACTGTAAAACATAATTGGTATGAAGGAGGTAATTAAAGTGTCCATAATAATCTACCCATTTAAAGATACATTGGTGGTAGTAAACCCATCTGACACAAGGCTAGAAAAGTAATTCGCAATCAATATACCCAATAATTATATATACCCTTTTTAGACCCTTGATTATTAATAGTGTAATATGCTCCGTTCATCGTAACCAGGCCATATTTTTTCCTGTTCCTATTTTGGTTACTGAACTGTGATTGTATTATAATGATGGAATATATCGTCAGCTATGGAGGCAAGCTATCATTATACAGCTGAGATGTTGTGATTTATTAGTCTGTAACAGTTATGTGATAGGAAATCAGCTGCTTGGAGATCAACATTTTCCTACAATTAACTCATTCAGTACCGGGGACATTCTTTTTCATAATATTCTGGCAACTATTAGACGATTGTATTCAGCTTAAGACGGATGTTTATCCGTTAAAAGGCTACAGCCAATCTCAATTAAAATGCTTTTAGCAACCATATTATCTTTCCTAAGCTGCATAAAATTATCTAAATGCAGCTCAAATAATAACAAAAAGACGTCACCGGCACTGAAAGGGTTAAGAGGTCCCCTTCTTTCATATGAAGGTAACTTCCTTAATTATCTTATTTGGTTCACTTCATTTGTTGAACATTGAGTGCAAATATAATGGTTTGATTATAATTAATTCATTATAGGTAGACCAGAAATCATCACCCTAACCTTTCATAACTAAAAGGGACTGGAGTAATTGAGCTGTTAGTTCTACCATTTGGAAAGAGTCAGCCAGTCAATAGATGTGGATCATTACAGCTTGTTTGTTCCAGCCCTTCCTGAGTTACAAGAGGTTAGAGTTAAGATTTCTGGCCTCCTTATAATTAACAGACTATATAGTGCTTTGATCCATGTTGAAAGATAATGATTAGGATTTTTGACGGCCAGACTAGCATCAACTACTGCCTTCCTTCAGGTTCACAGGCCATGTTTAAGGGGAGAGTTTAAGTTTGCTCCTTAGACCTCCATCAAGCTTAACAAAAATATCCCCTCGACCAAATATATGTGTACATTTTTCGGTAGAAAAATGTTCCGGCCTAACTTACACGTTCGCTATCGCTCGCCAAGAAAAACTTGACACCCTAATTGCACGAAAGGTCTTAAAATTGACAGAAACGGGTCGAAAGGTATTAAAATTGCCAAACTAATAGGGCGAACGTCTTAGCATTTCAAAACTATTGGGGTTAAACATGAGGAAGAAGGGGGTCCAGAAAAATAACACTTAAGTGAAAATCTCCCTTTAACCCCTTCAGCACGATCACGTTATTTTCATCTAATTCGGGTTACCATCGGTCGATTTTTTCTAACTTATAATCTACCTCTAGGACTCAGAGGGGTAAATACGATCTCAATAAGCCCTCTGAATAGTATAGGTCCTTCATAAACTGCATACAATCGTCTAATTTTAGCCAGAATCAAAGTTAATAGCCATCATCGTGCTGAAGGGGTTAACTTTCCTCTGGTGTAGGTGGCAGCACACTTGACTCACAACCAAGTGGACCAGAGTTCAATCCCCCGACAGGTGGAGATATGCTCTTCACACCCGCTGCCTCTGTCCACCAAGCAGTAACTATTGGAACCTGTCTTGAAGGGGACTTTATGTTATTTGTTAATTTATGTTTTATTATTGCCGTTATTTATATTTGTTTTAGTTTTCTCCCGAGACCTCTATCTAGCTTAAAGGTGGGGGCTCATGGGTTGAGATAAACATGGAATGATAATCGCCAAGCTGTACATAATTATCTTGCAAAATGCAATGGCACTGAAATAATTATTAACAATGGTATAAAGGATTTTGTGAATCGTTTATACCGGGCCTGTGGCGTCACAAGAGTGTAAGTCCACCATCCAGTCTAGGCTAAGGATACCGGTGTGACGTCACTATGACGTCAGAGGCCCGGTATAGACTATCCGCAAAATCCTTTATACCATTGTTAATAATTATTTCAGTGACATTGCATTTTACAAGATAATTATATGCAGGTTGGCGATTATTTTTCCATGTTTACCTCAACCCATGAGCCCCACCTTTAAAGAAACACCATGTCTTCGACATAAATTTATACATTGTTCGGTAGAAAAATGTCCTGGCCAAATAAACGTTCGCCCCATTAGCATGGCAATTTCAAGATCTTGCATCCCACTTCTCTGTCAATTTCTAGACCTTTCACACCATTCAGGTGTAATATTTTTCTTGGCGAGCTATAGCGAGCCTTCAATTTAGGAATTGGCCTTCGGCCTAGGCATATTTCTACTGAAAATACCCTCATTGATCTCAAAAGAGTGTCTTGGGGGTATTTTGTAAAGTTTGATGTAAATCCAGTTAGGAAACTTAGAGAGAGAGAGAGAGAGAGAGAGAGAGAGAGAGAGAGAGAGAGAGAGAGAGAGAGAGAGAGAAAACCCGTAACAGGTATGGGTGGTATATTGGAAAAATGTTCAGAATGCTAGTTAATTAACCCTTCACTGTCAAACATTATGAGCATGAAACGGGTAAATAAAGTGTCCATAATAATATACCCTCCTATAGGCATACTGCAGTTAAATAATATAACTTAGTTTATTTGTATTACTTAAATGATCAGTGTTTCCCTTTCCTCGTCTGTGGAAAGATCTGTATATTACTTGGTTCTGGATATTTCAAACACGATTATTTTGATAATTATATATGACATCTTCATTATTATTATTATTATTATTATTATTATTATCATTATTATTATTATTATTATTATATAGTGTCTTTGTTTACGGGAATGTGAGGTCTTTGTCTGGATATTGGCTTGGTCTGCTCTAGTCTGTTTCTCTGTACTTACTTTCTATCACACACTCTCTCTCTCTCTCTCTCTCACACACACACACACACACACAAACATACACATATAGAACAACAAATACAGGGATATAGTTACACACACACAACCCATACAAATACACACACGCACTCAACAGAGAACAACATACATACACACACACTCAACAGGACACAAACATACCAACACACACACTCACACCAACAAAAACACACACACACACACACGCCCTCTTTCCTGTATTACTCATCACCTCAGCGTCCTCTTTCTCTCTGGGTGCTTCCGTTTTTTGGCACCCATATAAGCCCGGGGTGCCAGGGTGCCACTCCAGAATCCACAGTGCCACCGACATCTACACAACCACAGGAGAATAAGGCATAACTAAACATAACTAAATCACAAGAACATTCATTTGAAGACACTGCACTTGGCTGTGAACATACAAGCCACAGTGCCGAGTTATAAAAACAAAATAATAACAACAAAAACAACTACAAGAAGCAAAAGAAGAAGAGGACTAGTGATGGATAAGCCAGTGGTGGTGTGGAGGTCATGGTTGGCGATGGTGGTGATGGTAGTACTAGGGGTCACAACACCAGCCAGAGGTCAGGTCAATCTGCCGGATATTATCATCGGTGAACCCAATGAGGTAAGTTATATATGTCTACAACCTATTGGACATGGATTCTTAATGTTTCAAGTGCTGGACATTATCTCTTAATTCGAAATCCCCTTCACCATTTGAGGATCCATCTTCACATAATGCTGGCTAACATTAGGCGATTTTATTCAGTTTTAGAAGGCTCTCAGGGAACCAAAGGAGTAAAGTCTATCTCAATTAACTCTCTGACTCCCACAATTCCTTCCTATTCTGAATTAATCGTCTGTTAGCAACCAGAATAAAGTATCTGTTTCAATGTTCATACATATATAAATACATTATACATACACACATACAATCATTTATACATTCATACCTACATTCATTCATATATACATATATACATACATGCATACATAAATTCATACATATACTGTATATACACACACAAACACACACACACACACATCCATCTATAAATATATACTATACATACATGCACACAAGAAAGAGACACAAGCCATACATTTGGTACCATAACTCGAATGTTTCGCTGCCAGGATTGGGACAGAGGAAGTAGTTGGTGGTGAGGAAGGGAACTGTGGTACGAGGGGAGAGTCGGGGCTGGTACCCAACATGATACTGTGCAAAGTTTATATATGGAAATATAGTGTAAGGCAAACACAGGAAGGGCAGTGCATACATACATACATTCATATATATATTTATCTTTCAATCTACATAAAAACATAGATACATTCATGCATGCATACAAACATATACACACAAATATACTGTATACAATATACATTCATAAAGGAAAGAAAGACAAGTCATCAAATTTATCCCCTTGAGGATTATGACGCATTTCGAGTTTACTTAGATTAGGAAGGGTATTTGGAAATCATGGGGTTAATTGAGAAGTCTTTACCATTTTAACTCCCACACATCGTCTAATGATATTGTGATCATAACCAACATAAACTGTCAACTCACATCATAATCCTCAAGGGGTTCATCTATTGGACACATAACTTTATGTATTTAAAATTACCGGAAATGGGATTATATATTGCAGTTTACTGGACATGGGTTTTAATAGTCACTTAAAATAGGACTTCAGAGGCTATCAACCCTTCTGGATTATTAAGCCAGCACTCTGTAAGTCAAGAATAGCGTCAGGACTGGAGCCCCTTTTCGAGAACCCATGTCCCTTGGGTTTTATATTTCAAATTTTGTAATACATGTACAGTACTAACTTTTATATCTCAATTAACTGAACACCAAGAATATATATCTCAATTTACTGGACACGGGTTTTTATATTATTATACAGTATAATGCAATTATAAAGATAAACCATGAAACACGAATATATTATCAACATACTAAAACAAACTAGACTTTAAGGTATTGTGGAAAACAGACTCGGATTCAGAATACCACATACAAGTGCTCGTGTGACGCCTGCTTAACACTAACTCCATCTGTCTCCAATTTGTGTATTAATTTATGTATGTATTTATATATTCCTTCATATATTTTGTTAGGTATTTGTTTATCTGTATAGTTAATTAATTGTGTATATAGATCTATCCATGCAACATTAACTCCCCATATCACCCATTTATCTATATATTTAATTATGTATATACTGTATATATTTGTGCACATCATTTTGTTAAGTATTTGTTTATCTATATAGTCAATTACCTGTGTATATATCTATCCGTCTAACACTAACTCTCTTTTTTACCCCCCAGCCAACCAATGACCTGTTAGGCTCGCCCTTGACCACCAAGGAACTGTCAACTTCGGGTAACTTCAGTTCCGAGGACCTTGAGGAGGACCCCTTCACCACCACCACCACCAACAGATACTTCGAGGGCGACATAGTGCTCAACTCTCAGGACCAACTCTATCAACTGCTGGAGGTCAGAAGGGGGTACAGTTTATTTAATATATCTCTCTCTCTCTCATTCTCTCACTCTCTTTGGTCGGTTTTTTTTCAAGACGCTTTTCACACATCCACCCCAAACACACACCTGCACACATACATACACTTACACACACACTCACTCAAATACAACTACATGCATAATTACACACACACACGCAAATACACACACACTTACAATTATATAATTATATACACTGTATATCCAAACTTTCCACCATTGTTTAATTCTTATTCAATATTACTAATACCTATATAATTATGAATTAATTAGTCAAGCAAATAATAGTTCTGACATACGTTTTTTATAATTTGATCTCAACCCATACTGTACCAGTGATGTACTTTTCATTATATACAGGTATCTATTACACACTTTTATTCAGCTTAGGAATAACGTCTACTAATTAAAAGGCTATTATAAACTACCTCAATCAATCCTTTTATTTACCATATATCCTTCCTAAGCTTCACAAAATCGTCTAAATGTAGCTTAAATATAATAAAATATACGTCACCTGTACTGCACAAGTTAATCTACTACAGTACAGTCAATAACATGAATGGCAACGAACCCAATTTGAATCAATATCGAACACAAACAAAACAATCGTTTGTTTTACTACAGCCCAGATGCTTTACAGCTTGGCTTTAAAAGTTCAAAGTTTCGATTATGTGTACCATTATTTATGCTAACGACAGTACGACACTATAGTTTTAGTTTTATGTTTTTTTTTTTTGTTAAGCTCATGGTCAATTGCTATCTCATCATCTTGGTTTCTCGGCTAATATCAATATGTAGCGAAGTATGTTGCTAATTATAAAATGTTGGCAATGTTATGACGCAGAGACAAAGCAGTATCATAGTTTTCCAAAAGGAATCGATAAATCAGATGTCAAGGGATTCAATTTCCATCAGCTGGAAACAAAAATGAAGATTATACCAACATCACTCTCATAACCAACCTCTTAAAATTATCTTCGTAACATGTCGTGACCTTTGACCTCCCCAGGGTGACCCCGAGGGCCAGTTGAGTGCCATCAGGAACCATCGGCTGACCTGGCCAGGAGGGGTCATACCTTACGTCATATCCGCCTCTTTCTGTGAGTACAATAGTTCACTTGTATTGCCTATTATTTATCTTAATGAGTTACATATGCTTTATGAGAGACCATTACTCATCTCTCACATGAATTTATTTATTGACCACTTGCGATTTATCAGGGTGTTAGGAAGTTGGAGTTGTATATATCGTTATTCAGCAGAATGACTAGCTAAAATTTGGTTGTCGTACATTTATATACAGTATATACTGTACATGAAACCCAATTCAACATACTTTTTATCCACCAGAAACCTACATTGTTATTGCATTTCCATTTGAAATCGATGTTTACAGCTCCAATTTCCTTATAGCTTTAAATTCGCATGTGGTCAATTGCAGTTGGATTATTAATGCTTCTTTCTCTAAGTATAACATTTACCCAACATTTAGTGTATTATATACTAGTTGTCTAGTTTAATAGCTATTATAATGTTCTATAGTTACTTTTTTACATCAATTTTACTTTATAGTATATATATTCCTTTTAGTTATCTATTATTAATGTTGCCATCCGTCTTGAACATCACTAATATACTTTAAATATTCACATCATATAATTTGGAACAGCTAAACCTACAAAAGGATCATATTGTTTATTGCATAAACATTAATCCCTTGACTTCCAAATATCCTTGGTAAGCTGTAAAATACCGTCTTAACGTAGCCAGAAAAGAAAGAAAAAGATCATCCTCCTGTATTTAAAACACAACAATAATAATACTGCTAACTAACATGGTATTATTCCCCCACAGCAAGCCGTGAGCGTAGTGTGATCGGTCAAGCCATGGGACAGTTCCATACCAACACTTGTATTAGGTTCCAGGCCAGAACATCCGCCCATAGGGACTACGTTCATATTCTCAGGGGACAAGGGTAAGTTATTATAGTAGTAGTAGTAGTAGTAGTAGTAGTAGTAGTAGTAGTAGTAGTAGGAAGGAGACTGGATTGAAGTTGCATGGTGTTGAATAGTAATATCTGATGCTTGTAAAACTAAAATGTATGAACAATATTAAATAAAAACTATAAAAAAAAGTAGTAGTAGTAGTAGTAGTAGTAGTAGTAGCGACTGATGCACCAACTTACCCGGAGACTAGTAAGAAAAATACAAATAGCACAAGAAACGGGTGCTTCAAATTGGCTGACAACACTACCAATCAAGGCAAAAGGCTTCAACCTCAACAAACAAGAATTTTGTGATGCCATTGCACTGAGGTATGGTTGGCCTATTGAAGGACTGCCCGATCGATGCGATTGTTGAGTTGAGTCAACAACGATGCAGACCATTGCATGATGTGTAAGAAGGGAGGGTTCATCAGCATCAGGCACGATGAAGTGAGAGACGTAACGGCAAACATGCTCAGGGAGGTGTGTCATCATGTGGAGTGCGAACCATCAATCATTCCCTTGGACGGAGAGATCTTGCAGCACAGAACGGCCAACACATCCAGTGAAGCACGAGTGGACGTTAGTGCAAGAGGTTTTTGGACAAGAGGACAGCGAGCGTTCTTCGACATAAGAATATTCGACCCAATGGCCCATAGCTACAGCGAGCTGTCTCTGGATGCTGCAAACAAGAGGAACAAACAAGAGAAGGTCAGGGCATATGGGGAGAGGATCCTAAATATCGAACAAGGCAGCTTTACCCCACTAGTCTTCACCACATCTGGAGGGATGGGACCCAGGGCCCAGTGCTTCTATTCAAGGCTAGCAGAGATCATCGCAGAGAAGAAGCAACAGCCCAGGAGCCAAGTTGTAGCTTGGATGAGGTGCCGCCTATCTTTCTCATTGCTCAGATCAGCACTACTATGCCTGCGGGGAACAAGGATGTCTGCACCACAACCAGCGACGGTGGCAGGCATGGATTACGAGGCAGCAGTGGCAAAGGGTAGCATAGGGAGGCGACTGGATTGAAGTTGCATGGTGTAGAGTAGTAGTATAGTAGAATAGTATGAATAGAGTAATATCTGTTGTTTGTAAAATATAATTAATGTACAATATTAAATACAAAAAGTAGTAGTAGTAGTTGTCAATCAATAAATCTACCAACTATATTTCATAATGCAAATTATAAATGTATATACAGTTTACAGTATATATTACATAGACTGTCATAGAGTACAAATATAAGAATGTTGATATAAAATCATATCCTGGTGTCTAAACTTTTCTTATCACTGTTCGGTCCCCCAGGTGTTCTAGTTCAGTAGGTCGTTCAGGTGGTGTACAGGTGGTGTCTCTGGGTCACGGTTGTGTACACCTTGGGGTAGTGACTCACGAACTGATGCACGCCGCTGGGTTCTGGCACGAACAATCACGGTACGACAGGGACAACTTCGTTACCGTCCACTGGTCCAACATCATCCAGGGACTATCCTACAACTTTGCCAAGGTATTTGATGGTTGTCCTGGTACTGTTATAGCCCCGTGAAGATTATGAGGCATTTTGACAGTTTATTCTGGCTATCATTAGACGATTTTATACAGCTTTGGAAGGATGTATGGGAATTAAAAGGGTAAAAACTATCTTAATTAATCTCTGAGTTCCATATTATCTTCCTAATCTAAATATATCGTCAAATATTAGCCAGAAAACATAAATTAAATGCGTCATCATATCTTGAAAGGGTTAACTATTTGACCATTTATGATTTTCAGATTACCTATGTAGGCCCTTGTGTGTATATTTGTATACACACTTACATAATTGTAAAGACCAAGTGGTTCACACGAGGTACAGTTTCAGTTTCACGTCCTGTTGGTGGCATTCCAGGCAGCCCTATTAAGAGCTGCTGCACTTATCAGGTTTTCAGTTTTGAGATAAGATTGTATGACATGATCCCACGTCTTTCTAAGTTTACCCCTTAGTGAACGTTGTTCCACGTTCAAAGACTTGTATCTTTTCACTCATCTTAGATCATACATCTTCTCCATAAATCCAAACCATTCAAGCCTGCTTGTACACATCTCTTCACTGATACTCTTGACAACTAACCATTTACTCAGTTCCTCACCATATAATTATTTTATCACACAGTTTGGTCCCACACATCCATATCACCATTCTTATTTAGTTACGTTCCATCCTACTGACGTTATCCGCTTTAACTGGCCATGTTTTAGATGCATAGTAGTGAGGGCAATCGGTACTAAATAGGACAAGAATTGCTCACAAGGTGATACAAGCATAAAACTTTCCACAATAGTTCACAAAGACCTATTTTACAATTTCAGGGCAGGAGCCACCGAGATTTCAGTGTTGCATAGCAACAGTTGCTAGGCAAATCATTTTCCTTAGCAACCGGCAGCAACAATGCAGTTTCTGGAAAACTGTGAGGTGCTATGGTTTTTTCTCAACTCCTTGTTCTAAAAAACATGTAGCATTGCATTTGGAGATCATATACAAGAATTATGTGGCATAAAATCCAATTTAGGGCAAGTCAGGCTATAAAAATACCACTCCTAAAGCTTCAGACACTGTTGTCACAGTCACTTTTGCATTTGCAGTAGGCTGTGCATTTTAGATGCGCATCAACACATTTGCAGTCTGTGCATCCTCCTCGGCAAGAACACTTCAGTAGTTCTGGGCAGGTTGCACTGGCTTCGGGCAAGTTAGACCACAGAGGCCTCCACTTTTCTGGGCAAGTCCATCCCCACTCACTTGGAGAGGGCAACTGTCGTTCTGGCACCGTGGTGCAGCCCCAGTGGTGCCCACTTTGTAGTACTGCCCTCTTCATGTGTTGCTGTAGAGCAGCCTTGGTTGGAGGTAGACATGATATCTGACGTCCTTTGTGGATGAACAGATTCTTTCTGACTTCATTGATGGAACGAGAAGTTGCTGTCCTGTCATAGAGTCGAATGGTGAAGTACTCCAGAGAAGCCTCAGTCGCTTCACCAATTTGTTCAGGTGCATTGTGCAGCTCATAGAATGTCGCAGTAAATTCATCATGTGCCTCCCACACTTTCCATGCAGTCTTCTTTCCCACCTGGACCAGATAGGACACGGTATCACAACCTGTATAAGCATGGAACACAGGCAGTGCCAAGGATCTTTCTGTGCCAAGTGAAGCACATATTTCATGAGCTGGGATGTACCTAAAGTCCTTTCCACAACCAAAGGCAATCCAGAGTTCTATCTGCCGTCTCTGAGCCAGCTGCTGTACGACTGCCACTGCCAATACTACCACGTCAGTGTCCACAGTTCGAACAAGGATCTTGTGGAAGCCCTGCATAACAGCATCACTGACATGCACCATGATCCTCGAGTCTGCCTCCTCATGGTTGCAGGGAGCAATGTTGCTGGTGTCTCGTGTAGGTAAGCATAGCACATTGGCACCATCAGTAACAATGAGAGTCTGGTCTCCTGATGCATTTTCCAGCAGTTCCTTGTTCAGGAATGTAAACAGGTCTGTCTTGTTGTTGGCCAAGCGAAGGAACTGCTGCCAGTTCTTTGGTATTGGGCTAGACGCCCCAACTCGTCTGCGCTGAATAGGACCAGTGACACGTTGTTCTCTTGTCTGTGACTTGAGGCTGTTCTCGAAGTACTGGTCCCAGACAACATCCACTCTCAGAGCCTGACTTTGAGCATTGTTTATGTATGGAAGAAAGACCTTGGCAGCATAGTCTCCAAATGTCTTGCAGCCCTCAGGTCTAAGAAAGTGAACAAGTGCCGCACCATCCATGATTCGCACTTCAGTCTCTGGTGTCACATCATTTGATGACCCTACTTTCTTTTCAAGACATTCTATGAGATCAGACTTCTTCCCTGGACGTAGCTGCCCATAGGCAGACAGAGATGGAGGAAATGGGAGGTTTTCATGATTGAAGAAATTGTTCAAGTCACCTTTCCTTGTCTGACATGCAACATACAGACTTGCAAACAGCGAAGATTCACTTTTGAGGAGACTGACTTTGTCCCCTGATTTGTTTGATCGTTTGCCTTGGACATTGAACAGTACCACCTTGTTCCTGGTAATTGTTGCTGTGATTGGCTTAGTATTTGTTCTGAGCCGCTCTTCCACAAATGTTGCATACTGCTCCTGACCCTTTGATGCGAGAGTGGTTAGACACTCGACTGACTGCTCATCCATGATGTCCTTTGTATGGAGTCTGAGAAGGTCCTGCCCTTCCTCCTTAAATGGGCTCCCCATGTCCTCCATTACACTAACTACCGCCTGAACCTGTCCAGCAAACAACTTCTGGGTTGACCGGGTTTGTTCATGATGGTTTCTTTGCCCAGAACTTTGTTGTTTCCCTACCATGGTCGCTTCAAACTCAGAAATTACTCTGACAAGTTCTGGTCCTGCCACTGCCCATCTCAAGAGGGAGTTTGCATCCTGGGTAAGCCCGATGATTCCGCCTTCATCCTTCATTACTCCATTGTTTTGTTCATGGCAGTGATCGACAGCAATGAGGGAGAATTTTCTCTGGAATTTTGCCACAACAAACTTGCCTTGCTGAAATTCTTTGTCAACATCTGGATGAGTGTGAGATAGACTGCTCATGTCACGCACATGTACGGACATCCAACGTGCGTAGTGGGTGTGGTTGAGACTGAAGAACCAAGGTGTTAATTTCTTCAATGTATCCACATACAAATCAAAGTCACCAGTACGTAGTGATCGCACAAATGTGAACAAGAGAAGTTCCAGCTCTAGACTCGTATGCCAGTACATGAACTGAGGACTTTCAGCTTTTCGCCGTTCACACCATGTGCTGAAAGTGTCTGTGGATTCTTCGGAATTGTTTGCAACATATCCATCATAAGCCTTCTTGAGAAGGATGTACAATGCACATGCAGTGACTTGGTGAGCATGACGGGTTTGAGTCACATGTGATGCCTTCAGGAAGGACTCAGCAATGCCTGGTGTGGCAACATCAGCTTCCTGGAGAACTTCCACCCAACCACTTCCATCAAGCCAATGACCCAAAGCTTTCAAGCCTGTCATTTCAGTGTGTAGACCCCCCCATAAGCATTACAAACTTGTCCTCACCATACAGTTCGGACATATTCCATTGCAGCTTCTTCAGTGTAGCATACAGAGATTGGTCCCCACTAATCACTGGAGTCTGGCCAGGGTTGAGGTGATGAACTGCTGACTTCACCACTTCCATGCAATGCCGAAGCATAGATGGTGAGCTGGCTATCTCAACAAAGAGAGGCATCATGGCATTCACAGATGGCAGAATGTCTGGGTCTGGCACTCTGCTGGCATGGTATGCTGCCCAAGACAAAGTCGCCTCTGCTGATATGTCATCTGCATGATGTTTCTCAACATGACTCAGCCAGTCATATTCCTTGTCCATGTCCTTGGTCAAAGGGGTGTTGGAAGAAGCCAGGTCTGCAGGGATGGGTGGGACAAAGACGTCATTTTTTGGCAACCGTGTTGGTTTCAGTTCAGTGTACGAAAGGGGCAAGTCGCTCATTTTCCTCAACCCCCTCTCTTGAGTTATTGAATTAGTGAATCCTTGGCCATTGTCTTCATCTTCACAGACATCTCGCGGAGTGAGATTCTGGAACAAGGACAAGCTGGTGCCATGGAATGAACTTGTAGATGTCGCAGAGCTAGGGTTGTGGTCGATGTTGTCTGCAGCACTGGTGATGAAATGCCCTTTGCGAAGTTGAGGAGGACAGACTGTGCCAATCTGATGGTAATAGTCACAGACGTTATTACCCAATGATGTGATCAAGTCCATTGTGCGGTTGTATGATGCCGACATACCAAGAGTATATAGACTCTCAATCAACTTTCTATCTCTGGTTAGTGCATGAGCCTTAAGACCTACATAGACGGGTAGTGGCGTTTCACGATCTTTGCTGTGATATACTTGTGGATTTCTCACAGAATCCCTGCGTCTCTTGATGCTGTTGTACACCAACAGCTGAGCAATGGATAGTATTGGTTGGCTGATAGTTGTGTTGGATGTTTGATCTGTGATGTTTGAACCATTGATAAGCATGCTGACCAGTGACAAAAGGGACCGTGGAACAGACTCCACTTGGCTGTTATGGCCAAATGATCCAGAGAATTTTATTTTGTGTGCGAAGATGTCCTGTCGGATCATTTCAGCAATTTGGGTCATCATGACACTCTGCTCGTCTCGATCAGTCTGGTATCCTTCTCGGAGAATAGAGCCAACATCTTCTTCACAAGCCATGAACACATCTCGTCCTTCTTTGTAAGCTTTCATCCTTGGGAGATGCATGAGAATGCGGTCTTTCAGATGCTTACTGTTTACTCATGCAGTAACATCCACTCCAAGTTGATTTAGCCTGTCAGTGTAGAGCTTCACAAGATCTGCAAGTCTGAACACCTTCACATCCTCATCTTGCCTCTTCTCCTCAATGTAGGAAATCAGCTGAGCCAAAGCAATTCCTTTACATGTCTGGTCATCTGAGGCATCCTGATCCTGTGATACCTTTGCACGTGCTCTATTGTACAGGTTTGTAAGGCAGTTTGCATGATACTTTGCCTCCTGGGCAATAAGGTCTCCTGCACTTAATTTTGCAAGAAGATTTTCATCTTGTAGATCATGTGCGCATTTCCTCACACGAAAATCTAGTTGAAATGTACAGACTTCGCGGAGGTTCTCCTTTGTTTGCTGCTGGGAACAAAAGAAGCATTTGGGACAATTGCTGCCAACTGTTCCACTTGAGGCAGTATCACCACCACTGCTAGTGCTATGTGTGAAAATTCGTTTTGAAGCAGTCCCATCTTCCTCAGACTTGTGCTTTCGTTTTGCGCGTTCCAGTTTGGTATGTGAAAACTTCTGATAACAAGATTTGTGCCACTTTGCATTCTGTTCTTTCAATGTTAATTGAATACCATTCCCATGGTCAAGTCGTGCCAGATTGATTTTGATTGGCATTGAGTCAAGGTTACTAAACTGTGTGATGTTGTCTACTATGGTTTCATAGCCTCTGTCAGTTGGTGATATGAGAGACTCTTTGGTGTCCAGTTAACAAAAAACACAGATAGTCCAATCAGTTGCTTGAACAGATGAAGATAAGGCACTGGCCATTTCTGTGAATATTCAGTACGTCTTGACTATCACTGTGCGCAGATCAAATATCAAACTTGCTGAAACTGGAAACAAAATATGATTAAGGCCGAGGGTTTATCCTTTTACCACCTTTATTAAATACATCTGTTGCACACATTCCTTTATGGGATACAACTAGGTTCAGTTTCCCTACACCTAGCCCGATCGTTCATCCAGTGCCATTTAAGTCCCGTGCGATCTGTACACCTTCCGGGTAATTCTTAAGCCCCGTTACCCTTGGCTCGGCTCTCCCGCGCTGGCACATCCTGTCAATTCAGGCGCGGCTATCTAACTACATCTACCAACTACAAACTACAGTTTAGTAGCTAGTGGATTTGGGGCTGTTAGATAGCATTTGGGACACTGATCTAGATATACTAGTACTTATTAAAGTACTAGTATATCTAGATCAGCTGGCACTGAACCCCATGCTGAGTTACACAGCAGTGATGTCACCAGTGTGCCCTGGTTGTGTGCTGACATTCACTCTATTATATACATATATATGCTTTTATACATCTTTTGAACCATTTTAGGAGTGAATATAGGAAAATAAATAAAAGTACAAAGTCATAACACTTCATAGTAGTTCAGAAACTGCATCGTTGCTGCCGGTTGCTAAGGAAAATGCTTTGCCTAGCAACCGTTGCTATGCAATACAGAAATCTCGATGGCTCCTGCTCTGAAATTGTAAAGTAGGTCCTTGTGAACATTTCCGGGAAGTTTCATGCTTGTATCACCTTGTGAGCAATTATAGATCATTACGCTTCTGATACACGAAGCATACACTTTTTCCTTCAGGTTTCATGTTAATAAATTAGCAGCGGTTCTCTGAACTTCTCCCATCTACACCTAATTTTACATATATAATTATGCTATGGTACTATGTTATGTTTTGCTACTGTAATCTTGTCATTGGTTATCACGCTATAAGCTATTGTAACCTCTTTCTCTTTCTTGCCTTCAGAAAAGCGCGAGTGTGACCTCTGACCTCGGCCTACCCTACGATTACAGTTCCATCATGCACTACGGTCCCTACGCCTTCACACGGGCCTATGGTCAACCCACCATATCTCCCAGGAAGGCTGGAGTTACTATTGGTCAGAGGAACCAGTTATCTCAGGTTAGTGATGTGTTGGAGTATTGTGTTGTGTTGTTGGTGTGGTAGTAATGAATGTCGTGTTGTAAATTGGTTGTGGTATGTAGTGTTAGTTGTGTGGTTCTATGGTGTTAACTGTGGTATGGTGGTAGATGTGTTGTTGTTGGTGTGGTATTGATTGTGTTGTTGGTGATTGAGATGTTAGATGTAGTAAGTAGTGAGATGTGATAATTTTACTATAGTGTTTGTGGCAGGCTACCATATTATCTCCCAAGAAGGCAGAACTTAGGGTTGGTCAAAGGAAACAGTTATCTCAGGTTAGTGATGTGTGGTGTGTTGTGATGATAATGTACTGCATAAGTTGAACGTTGGCAATCAAGTGCTCCTCGTCAAATGGTGTTCACGTCCATTATGAAAACTCGAAGTTTTTATTTTAGTTTTGTATATATCTGTGTATCTACAGTAGGCCTATATGAATATGTGTCTATCTATCTAGTTATCTATGTATCCCCCCACCCCCCTCCACCACCACCAGACCCTCCTCACCTGACCAGACTTATCCTTTAATATATAGTATCTTTCTAGAGTAACTATCTCTCTACCTAATAACTTAATTATATGTTTATTTATTTATCTATCTATCTATGTATCTACCTACTTATCTATCCACCAATTACCGTACCAAATTAACCCTTTGAGGATTATGACGCATTTTAGCAGTTTCTTTTGGCTATCATTGGCTATTAGACAGCTGAGGAAGGATATGTGGTAGTTAAGATGACAAATGTTATCTCATTTAATCCCTTGACTTCCCTATACCCTTCCTAATCTCAATAATATCGTCTAATGATATCCAGGATAAACTGTCAAAGGTGTCATAATCTTCAAAGGGCTAACTATATAATTATTATAGCTACTTACTTATCTATTTATCTATCTATCTATCTATTTATTTATCTAACTACATATTTATCAATATACTGTATGTATTCATTTATCTATATATTTATCGATCTATCTATTTATCTACGTATCTACATACTTAAATATCTATTTATTTATTTATCTATCTATCTATTTATCTATGTATCTTCCTACTTATTTATCTATATATTTATTTATCTATATTTTTATCTACGTATCTACCTACTTATTGTTTCATCTATATATTTATCTCTGTATTTCTATACGTATCTACCTACTTGCTTATCTATCTATTAATCTATCCATGTAGTTCTCAATGTATGTAGCTACTTATGTAACACAGCATATTATATAGTACTGAATGTGTGCCACCCTTCCCCAGCTGGACATCAGGGGACTGAAGCTGTTGTACGGATGTTCCGGAGTAACCCCCACCACCAAACCCCCCACCCCCGGTAGGTGCTCGGACCAACACGTACACTGTCCTTCCTGGGCACGTGCCGGTTACTGCACGACCAACCAAGGCTACATGAGTCTCTCCTGCAAGAAGTCCTGCAACCTCTGCAATGTCGGAGGTAACTAAGTAAACCAAAAGAACCAGAGCTACATGTCTAGCTCTGTTTCAGTGGAATAATGGCTCTTTGAGCAGTATGTATCGCCTTACTAGTGGTTGTCCCCTCACAGGATGGGGGGCGCTGCTCAATAAACTCGCCCCTCGGGGCAAAATCAAATCTCTCTCTCTCTCTCTCTCTCTCTCTCTCTCTCTCTCTCTCTCTCTCTCTCTCTCTCTCTCTCTCTCTCTCTCTTCTCTCTCTCTCTCTCTTCAAATCATATCTCAAGGTTTATTGGATCATCGGCTACACATCCATTCAAATAATAAATTATCTAAATCTTCCCTATGTCCCTAAAATTGCCCCTGCACATTCAAACACTTTGATCTCTCCTACCAATAATATCCCCAATATACTTCATACTAATCCTACTAATCCCAAGTTAATACATATGTAACTAATCCGTATCTCCTCTGTGTGGCCTCCAGAGTGCCGTGATCTGGTGGGCCACTGTACCAGCTGGGCAGGTCAAGGACAGTGTCAGAAGAGCCAAAGCTACATGTCCAAGAACTGTCCCAAGGCTTGTGGCTTCTGTTGTGAGTATAGTGGGTCATGTCTCAAATTTACATGATATATACATATTTATATACATATATATACAAATATTTGTGCATAGAACTTTGATAATTTGCTTAATTTTGATTTTTTTTTTTTCCGTAACTGTTTAGAATTTATGTGCAAATGTAAACCAGGAACAAGATGGATTCTAGCACCGATCCCTGTGACACACCAGTATAAATTAAGGCAGTGACATTTATTAATGTAGAGGCCTTATGATCTGTGGCTACTTGTTACATTTGCCTCTATAGTCAGTCTTCAATCCATCAGAGTACATAGTCAAGCAATCCATGGACTTTTAAATATTTTATGAGTTGTCATTGATATAGTATTGTGTTTTCAGCGGCGGGGAAGTCATCGGACAAGTCGACATTAATATATCATTGTGTTTTCAGCGGAGGGGAAGTGTTCGGACGAGTTGACATTAACATAATATTGTGTTTTCAGCGGCGGGGAAGTGTTCGGACGAGTTGACATTAACATAATACTGTGTTTTCAGCGGCGGGGAAGTGTTCGGACGAGTTGACATTAACATAATATTGTGTTTTCAGCGGCGGGGAAGTGTTCGGACAAGTTGACATTAACATATCATTGTGTTTTCAGCGGCGGGGAAGTGTTCGAACCAACACGTACACTGCCAGGACTGGGCCAGGAAGGGAGAGTGTAAGGCCAGTCCGAAGTACATGAACAAGTCCTGTGCCAAGGCCTGCAAAACCTGTTGAGAGAGAAGAGAAATAGGGGAGAGGAGACGAAAGAAGAAAGAAGAGAACAGAAGAAAAGAGAGAGTAGTTGAGAAGGGGAGATGAGAAGAGAACAGAAGGGGAAAAAAGCGAGGAGAGAACAGAAGATAAGAAGGGGAGAGGAGAAGCGAACAGAAGAGGAAAGAAGAGAGGAGATAAAACAAAAGAAGAGAGAGAAGATGAGAAGGGGAAAGAAGAGAGGAGAGAAAACTTACAAAAAAGAGTATTGCTACAACAATGCTGGCAAATTAAACAAAGTCTGTAACAAGTCCAGTAACTGGGAGACAAGATAAGGGAGGGGGGGGGAGATGAAGAGAGGAAAGGAGAGACAAGAGACGAAGAGAGGAAAAGAGAAGAGGCAGACGAAGAAAGAAGAGATGATGAAACAGGACGAGAAACGAAGAGAGCAAAAAGTCGAGTGTAGAGAGAAGGAGTAAAGAGAAATTATCAGGAGATAAAGGAGAGGAGAGGAAGGAAACGAAAGGAGAAAAAGAGTAAATACAAAAGTATTGTATGAAAAAAGAAAGGGGAAATGGGGGGGAAGAGGAGAATAAAATGACGTTAACAAGATAAGAAACAATATTAATTAAGAGAAGAGACGGTAAAACAAAGCGTTGCCAGAACAAAGCAAATACACACTTATTAAAACAAAAAACATACACATTAACACACACACACACACACACACAACTATATAATATATACATAATATATTGTATATGTATATGTTATTCGTACTAATATGTTTTATATTATAAGGTAAAGCTATGCTAACAGTAACTTATATAATAAACTATGGAACATAATAATTATATCCGTACATTATTTGTCCTTCACGTAGTTATAATAAGTTTTTTAACAACTAACACTAAAGTGGTAATGGAAACGACTCGCTAAAATGCTCTGGACCACCATCTTCCACTCTTCCTATTAATGTATATAATATTCGTGGCCTTTCCTCTAACTCCTACTCTGTGGAACACCACCTCTCCTCTGCCAACCCTGATCTTCTCTTTCTCACCGAAACTAAGTTGTCTGGGTCTACTGACAGCAAACTCTTCTCTGTATCCTCCTACTATCTCTAACCTCAGTTTCAAGCCAAAGATGGATGTTGCATCTATGTACCCAACATTATTGCTTTCTCTCGTGTTCCTAACTTAGATTCTTCTGAATTCTCAACTCTCTGGCTAAAGCTTTCTTGTCACTCTCAAACTAAATATTTCTGCGCTGTTTATCTTTCCCCTAACTCTACTAACTATCCAAAATTCTTTGACTATCTAACTTCTAAAGGGGAACACATTCTATCCATCTCTTCTTTCGCAGAAATCTCCATCTTAGGAGATTTCAATGTTCACCACCGCCAATGGCTCTCCTCTGTTTCCACTGACCCACCTGGTGAACAAGCCTACATCTTTTCTATCTTAAGCGACCTAGAGCAGTTAGTCCAGCAACCCACCCGTATCCCGGATCACTTCGGATCTCGGCCCAACATTCTTGACTTATTTCTAACCTCTAACCCTTCTGCTTATACTGTAAATCTTTTCTCTCCTTTGGGCTCCTCCGACCATAAACTGATATCTGTCATCTGTCCTATCTCTCCGGTACGGCCACCCGATCCTACCAACCAGCGGCGCTTCTGGCACTTTGGCGCTGCCGAATGGGAGGCTCTTTGGCAGTACTTCTTTGATTTCCCATTGAATGACTTTTGCTTCCGTGGCCGGGGACCCTCGGAGAGTGCTGAACGCATTACCGAGGTAATCCTCTCGGGCATGGAAGCATATATCTACTTTTTTTCTCTCAGTCTAATGCAAAAAGAATCTTGGTTTACTCACGCTTGTTCTACTGCTGTCCTTAACAAGGAGGAACAATTCAAATGGTACCGACGCCTTAAAACTCTAGAATCTCATTTTTCCTGTGTTTCTGGCCGGAATCAAGCCAAATCTGTTTTCCGACTTGCTAAGCACTCTTACATCAATAATAAATGCACTGAACTATCCAACTCTAGCTCTTTCCAAGCTATCTGGCATCTAGCCAAAAACCTCTCTAACAATTGTTCTTCCTCGTCTTTCCCTCCCTACCTTTTTCCAATCTGATGGCACAACCATCACTTCTTCCTCTGACAAAGCTGAACTCTTCGCTCAATCTTTTGCTAGAAACTCCACCTTGGATGATTCTGGTGCTTTTCCTCGATCTCCACCCCTATCTCTCCTACTTCTGCCTAATATCCTATTCTCTTCTAAAGATGTACTTTCTACCCTCTCTGGGCTTAATACTAATATGGCGTACAGTCCGGACGGTGTTCCTCCTGTTGTACTCAAAAAGTGTGCTTCCGTGCTGACTCCCTGCCTAGGCAAACTCTTTCGTCTCTGTCTCTCCTCTAACGTCTTCCCTTCTTGCTCAAAATTTGCTCTCATTCAACCTGTCCCAAAGAAGGGTGACCGCTATTAATCCTCCAACTATCGTCCTATTGCTCTCATCTTTTGTGTCTCTAAAGTTTTTGAAACTATTCTTGCTTCAAAATTTCTTAAGCATTTCTCTTATCATAATCTACTCTCAGATTACCAGTATGGCTTCCTTAAGGGTCGCTTTACTGGTGATCTTCTTTCATATCTTACTAACTCTTGGTCATCCTCCTTTCGGGACTTCGGTGAGACCTCTTCTATTGCACTAAACAAGTAAACATATCGAAGGCCTTCGATAGAGTCTGGCACAAATCTTTTATTTTTAAACTAGCCTCCTTCGGTTTTTATCCCTCCATCTGTGCCTTTGTCTCTAATTTCCTTTCCGACCGTTCCATAGCTGCGGTTGTGGACGGCCATCGCTCACTTCCTCATCCTATCAACTCCAGTGTCCCTCAGGGCTCTGTCCTATCTCCCATTCTCTTTCTAATTTTCATAAATTATCTTCTCAACTGTACCTTCAGTCCCATCCATTCATACGCAGATGACTCTACCTTACACTACTCAATTAGTTTTCCAGAATGCCCCAGCCAGCAATCCCTCAAAAACAAACATAATGAAACCATACAACACTTATCTTCTGATCTAACTACTATTTCCAATTGGAGCAGAGAAAACCTTGTTGCCCTTAATGATTCCAAAACCCAATTTCTCCATCTTACTACCTGTCCGGAACTCCCAGAGGGTGCTTATACTTCAACAAAACAAACATCAATCCTTAATTTTCTCTCAATATTTGTGGTGTCTCTTTTTTTTCTGCTCTCAATTGGAAGGACTATATTACCAATCTTGGTAAGGCAGCCTCTCAGAAGCTGGGTGTGCTCAACCGCCTCAAGGGGTTCTTTACCCCTGCACAGCTTCTTTCTCTGTACAGGGGTACAGTGCATCCTTGTAGTGAGTATTGTTCACATGTGTGGGGAGGATGCTCTCACACCGCACTCCTAGACAAATTAGAAAGGAAAGACTTTCTTATCATTAACTCCCGTTCACTCACCAACTCTCTGCAATCTCTCTCTCTTCGCCGCAATGTTGCATCTCTTTCGCTATTCTATCGCTACTACAATAATCAGTGTGACGCTTCTGCATAGTAGCCACGTGCGGGCATGCGCGCGCGTCGGCTGACCAGCCGTTTAGAAACCAGCTGGTGGCAGCCGGCCGGCCGGCTTTTCCTTAGTATATATCCTATGACAATGTAACTAATGTCTGGGATATTCTTATGTTGTTTCACAGCTTGTAGCTGCCCTTATTCTTAACCAACGCATCTTAGTATATTTTATTCTCGATAGTTGATTGTTTCATTATAATATATAAGATGTAAGTCTAGTGAGAGTGGGAGGAGACGAGCGGGAGAGAGAGACCGGCTGGGGGACGTTGCTTCGCGCGGAGAGTCCAGCTTGAGACGAGCCTGATGTTGCCACATACATTTGATTGCAACGTTAGGCTTAGTTTCGACTCACGCACGGGGTAGACGATTTTGACCCGGCAACTGTGTTGAGTGTTGCCAAGCCTGGGATGTATTCTGCATGCCTAGGGCGGGGTCCAGACAGATTCAAGACTCAGAGCTCACCTCACTGTCGTACCCTTCGGACCCCCTTGATATCTATCCCTCTCAACCCCACTTAGAAACTTTCTCTCTTACTTTGTATACCTTCCTTCCACTACTTCACCAATCTATTTAATTATCCCATCCCCTTGATAGACCTTATATCTATTATTGTATTAACGACGAGCTCTCAGATAACTAGATAGGATTTTGGGCCTTATGCAGAGACGTAATTGTTAATGAGACCTAGGAAGCTTTTTTGTTGTCTCATATTTGGTGGTTTCATGCTTGCTAGTGTGTTCTTGTGTCAGGTTAGCAGGGGCTAGACCGGAGGGGAGGCTTTTTGCGATCCTTTAAGTAAAGTCTGCTGGTGCGAGTCCTGTGGACCCGCACGACTTTACTAGGATACCCGTGGGAGTCTGGGGGCATTTTCTTGTCTGTGTCCCTGTGTGTCTAGTGTTGTGTTGTGTGAGGGCCATTGCCTAGTCCACTCAGCACTGCGCTAGCACGTCTTGCTTTTGTTTTAGGGTCGCCAGGAGAGAGTCAGATACTTGCGATCTGAGTCTCTCAAGAGAGCACCCTTTCAATTAGAGTAATTTGGCGCACAGACTTGGGAACGTCCCTAGGCTAGAGCAGGTGGCTCAGCCCGGGTATCCGAAGCCTATATCCTTCCGGCTAGACCTCTGCCACCTGGCAGATTAACAGCTAGGGATTTATTATTTCTGTATGCTTGTTATTGTGCCACAGTTTACCGTTTTTGTGAGCATTGTGAGTCAGGGTGTGGCTTAGAGACTCTGTCCGAGCAGGCTTGCCTGACTAAGAGTGAGAAGCACACCTGTATGTGGTTATGTTGCGAGTTGCTGCCTTTATTTAATTATACCTATGCCATTATACACTGTATGGCCTAACACTAGTATTTATTCCTGCTTATGAGTTAAGAGTTCTCTAAATCTGTAACGTACTTTCTTTGCTAAGCATCAGATCCTACAGTAGCCACATGCAGTTTAGAAACCCGCATCTTGTCTACCTGTACGATGTTTTGAGGACTGTTTGCTTTCACCTTCTTTCACGCAGGGGTGATTAGTTGTATTAATTAACGTAACGTTAAATGTACTTTCTTCTAGTTTGTTATTAAATTGTTTCTGCAATTTAATTCCGTTATCTATCTTTTCCATGAAGCTTTAAGTCAACTTAATTGTGTGATCTTTTATATAGCCTGCTTGACTATCAGCAGTCTATAGTGCGTACACCCTGTAACCACCGAGTCATAGGATACCTTGTTGTCCAGGCAGGACTCTTGATGGTTTAGGGTGGTTTGTTGCCTGGGTTTATAGATAAGGGTTGGATCTAGCGTTTTCCGTTGTTGCTTGTTGCCGCATACCTAGTCCAATAGAAAGAGCCCAGTGTTTATATATCCCAGGACGTAACAAATGGCGAACTTGCATAGGATTTACTGAACAGAGAAATATAGTGGTCATTTGTTTTGAGATTCCTTATGATTAGAGGAATACAGTGGACATAGAGTTTTTTTTTTGGAGCAACCAATATAACACATTAAAGACTTTAAATAACATTAGTATATACATACTTGCATAGGAGATAAGGCACATTCTATAACCGTGATAATTACTGCAGTACACAAACATGTCTAATACATCAGAACACAGTGATGGGTCAGGTCACGATACGGGCTTGGAGGGAGAAAGACCTGTGGAGTGGCTAGTCGATAGTGAGGAGGGTGCTAGAAGATTTTTAGAGGTGCCCCTTACCGCTACCAGGGTGTTGAAGCTGAATAAGTATGGCTTAAAGTGTGTGGCAGGTCTTCAGGGTCACCAGGGTTTAAGTGGCATGAGGAAAGATCAGCTGAGGACTTTGATATTGGGTTTAGAAGGGAGAGACCTGAGTGGAGAGGCAACTGGGGGCCCCGGTCCCCAGCCCCCCCTCCACTCTACCCCCATATCAAACGTCAGGATGCCTGAATTTAGTACATACCCCCAAGTTGATGGTCAATGGCAGCGTGGAATTCAATCACAGGGACCCTCTCCATCAAATGCACCTTCCCCTCCTCAAGGATTGACTCCAGATTTGTTGTTTCGGCTTGAGATGGCCAAGGTTGAGGTTGCTAGAGCTCAGGTTGAGGTCGCCGAAAGACAGGTTAGTGTGCAGGCTGAGGTTGCTGCTAGAGCTCAGGTTGAGGCTGCTAGAGCTCAGGCTGAGGCTGCAGAGAGAACAGCTATACGAGAGGCTGAACTGCAGGCAGAGTCTACTAGGTATCGGGCTGACAGGGAGCTGGAGAGATCTCAAGTGGAGGTAACAGGGCGAAATATTGGGGGAGGTAACAGACATCGGGACCAATCATTGTCGCACCTGCTTAAACTAGTTCCTGTGTTCGATGAGTTATGTGTGGCTGAGTTTTTTATGCGATTTGAGAAGAAGTGTCAGGAACACCAGTGGCCTCAGGAAAAGTGGGCAGCATTAGTTTCATCAAGACTCCTAGGAAAGGGGCTAAAAGCGTATGATGCACTACCTTTAGAGTCCTGTGTAGTTTATGATGAGCTAAAGAAGGCTGTGCTACAGGCCTATGAGTTACAACCAGAAACTTACCGCTTGAAGTTTCGGGGTGTTACTAAAGGCAAGGATAGTACCTTCCTAGAACACGCCCGGGACTTGTCTGATGCACTACGACATTGGCTGCGTTCTGAGAGGGCAGCTACTTTTGAGGAGTTGAGTGAGCTGGTTCTCTTGGAGCAGTTCTTTAAGTGCACAGGCGGGGACTTAACATTAAATATAAAGGAAAAAAATCCTAGAACTCTCCAGGAGGCAGCAGAAATGGCTGACCTCCGACTGTCATTAATTCGAGGGTGCGGAGCAGCAGCTAGGAGTGAGTCGGGTGCAAAGGATCGTACCCCTCCCCCTCCCAAGAATTTTGATACACATAAATACACAAAACCATCTAGCACTGACAATAAAACTGAACATAAACCAAATACCGTCCCGTATAAGAAGTCTAATGGTACCTCCCACTCCCAAGGGAAATCAAAGAGTAAAGAGTGCTTTGCATGTCACAAGGAGGGTCACTTTGCAAATGCTTGTCCGAACAAGCCACCAAACAAGGTTGTGTCATTGGCCCGCAGCATAGGGGTGTCGCCTATATCTTCTGAGTTTGCCAAGGGTAGTTCGTCAGAGGGTGGGACACAGCCTGTGTTCAAGAGTCCGGAAGGCTCGAACCCTGTCCGCGACGTCTTTGGGGGTCATAGAGGGCATGGTTTTGTGAGGTGGGCTGGCGAAAGGCGAGGAGTTAAGCTATTGCGTGATACGGGGGCTTCTCAGACCTTGTTAAAGAACTTTACTGGTAGACCGATTAACGCTGCTCGGGTGGTGGTAGTTCAGGGGATCAATGCTACGAAGTCCTACCCGCTGGTGCGGATGGAGCTGGAGGTGGGTGGTGTGGCGAAGGAGCTGGATGTAGGAATTGTAGAGAACTTGCCTATTGGGGGCGTCGACCTCCTCCTCGGCAACGACTTTGCGGTGCCTGCTTCTAAGGTTTCACCCTTGGTCGTTGCCGAGAAGGCGGCCGACGTTAGTAGGGAGGAACAGGAGTGGGTTGAGAAGTGTGGCGTACAAACCATGGCGTGTGTTGTGACGCGTTCTCGAACATCCGGAGCCTTGCAGCCACCACCTCAGTCTATCAAACCGCGGAGGAAAGGTCACAAGAAAACGGGAAGTGTTGGTCAATTGGAGAGTTTTGAGCCGGCAGTGTTTCTTGGTGACTCATTATTGGCACCTATGTTAGAGTCTGGAGAGGCCCCGGGGCCTGTCACCGCTAGTGCAGGTGCAGGGCAGGAAGAGACTCTGCGACAGCATCGTTATGCGCAGCGTGAGGAAAGGATGGCTCAGCGGGACATTGGAGGTGGAATTAAATTATTTAAGATGAACTTGGATAATCTCGCACCTGCTGATATATGTTCCTTGCAGCTGGAAGATCCTGAAGTTAGGGCGTGTGGTAATGGTGCTGTCGAACTGGAGAGCGATGGGGATGCGCAGCCTGGTGATTTTTTCTTGTCCGAGGGGATCTTGTATCGGAGACATCAGGATCCCAAGAAAAAGTGGGATGGCGGGTCAGGATTAGTGGACCAGTTAGTAGTACCGAGGGTGTGCCGTGAGAGCTTATTGAGATTAGCTCATGATGTGCCTTTGGCAGGGCACCTGGGGGCACATAAGACGGAGGCAGCTCTGAGCAAGCTTTTCTGGTGGCCTGGGTTAAAGGCGAGTGTCGTGTCATGGGTGTCACAGTGTCACACTTGTCAAGTTGTTGGGAAACCCAATCAGGTCATCCCGAGAGCCCCGTTACAACCCATCCCTGTCATTGGGCCGCCCTTCAGCAAAGTAGTTATCGATATGGTTGGCCCATTGCCCCCCACTAGTGCCGGCAATAAATTTTTACTAACTGTAATGGATGTAGCAAAACGGTATCCAGATGCTTACCCCATGCGCAACGGGATGGCTAAGACTGTTGTCAAAAACCTACTTGTCTATTTCTCTCGTTATGGCTACCCTCAGGAGATCCAGTCTGATCAGGGATCCAAATTTACTTCTGCTCTGTTTAAGCAGACCATGCAGCAACATGGGATAGTGTCTGTGGTGTCATCTGCCTACCATCCCGAGAGTCAGGGAGTTTTGGAAAGGTGGCACTCGACTCTCAAGAGTATGTTGCGGTGTTATTGCATGGAAAATGGGAAGGACTGGGATCTAGGTCTCCCATACGTTTTATTTGCTGCGAGAGAAGTACCTGGGGAGAGCTTGGGATTTAGCCCGAACGAGTTGGTTTTTGGACACAGGGTCAGGGGGCCCCTCCACATAGTCAAGGAGATCTGGGAGGGAGTCACAAAGCCATGCTCGTTTCTAAAGTATGTAGTTGAAAGCCGTGAGAGAATGCTAAAGAGCTTGGAGGTAGCAGGTCGGAACCTTAAGAGTTCACAAGCTCAGATGAAGGACAGATACGACCAGAAGGTGAAGCTGAGGGAGTTTGAAGTAGATCAGGAGGTACTGATACTACTGCCTCTGGTGGGACACCCCTTGTCTGCCAAGTATTCTGGTCCGTATCGGGTTGTAAGGAAGGTTTCTGATCTCGACTATTTAGTAGCTACTCCTGATCGTAAGAAAAAGAACCAACTTTGCCATGTAAATCTGATGAAAGAGTATGTGAGGCGCCCCTCCGAGCCTCTCACTGTCCCGGTGTTGATCTGCAGCGATCGTGGTGGAGAAGGAGGAAGGGACAGTCAAGCTGCGGGGGAGGATAATTGGGATTGTCATGTTTCCGCGGATCAGTGGGCGGGGAATTCTAGACAAGTGGCTCACGAGTTGATATTGCACCTGCCTGAGCAACAGCGTGTAGCTGTGCAGCACTTGTTTGATTCAAACCCAGCTGTTTTCGCAGAGCATCCTGGCCTCACTACTCAAGCGGTGCACGATGTCGATGTTGGGGACCACCCGCCCTTTAAATCAGTGCCATACCGTGTTCCCCCTATTAATTACCAGCACTTAGGGAAGAGCTGGATTATATGCTGAAACGTGGGCTGATTTCTGAGGGTACAGTAAGGTGGACTTCCGCCGTCACACTGCAGCCCAAACCAGATGGCAAGGTGCGGTTTTGTATAGATTTCCGCAGGTTGAATGGTTTAACCCCCACAAATGCCTACCCTCTCCCTCACGTGGATGACAGTGTGGATAAGATAGGAAAAGCCAAGTTCCTCACTAAGATAGACCTTGTTAAGGGTTATTGGCAAGTGCCCTTGTCTGAGCGAGCGCGAGAGGTGTGTGGGTTTGTGGTGGACGGTGCCACATATCGTTGCCATGTTATGCCATGAAAAATGCCCCTGCAACGTTTCAGAAATTAATGAACGACATTGTAGCCGACATTCCCAACTGTACGGTGTACCTAGATGATGTCATAATATACGACGATGATTTTAACAGTCACTGTGCTCGCATCGGACAGCTTTTTAATAAACTGAATGAAGCAGGTTTGGTGGTAAACCTGGGTAAGTGCGATTTTGTCAAAGCCACAGTTTTGTACCTGGGGTTCGAGGTGGGGATGGGTCAGGTGTGCCCTCCACAGACAAAGATCAAAGCCATCGACCAGTTTCCCCAGCCAACGACTAAGAAACAAATCATGCGGTTTCTAGGTATGATAGGCTATTATCGTCGCTTCATCAAAGGCTATTCGACTGTACTTGCACCTTTAACTGACTTATTATCTAAGGACAAGAAGTTCCGGTGGTCTCCTGAGTGTGCAGAGGCGTTTTCCTTGGTGAAACACCTGTTATGTACCCACCCCATACTCAGGGCCCCGGACTTCAGCAGACCTTTTCAGCTGGCGACTGATGCCAGTGGCGTAGGGGCTGGGGCTGTCTTGTTACAGACAGATGATGAAGGTATCGAACATCCAGTGACTTTTTACAGTAAAAAATTCAATAGTGCACAAAGGAATTACTCTGTAATTGAAAAAGAACTCCTGGCGATAGTGCTGGCGCTCAGGCACTTCGATGTATATGTTCCTGCTTTCGGACCAGTCGTAGTGGTTTATACCGATCATCACCCTCTGAAATTCTTGAATCAGTTTCATAACCAGAATATGAGGCTGACCAGGTGGTCACTCATGCTTCAGGAGTATAATCTGGACATACGCCATATTGCCGGTTCTGATAACGTGATAGCGGATTGTCTATCAAGGGTGGATGATGTTGGTTAGACTGCCACAGGATTGAGGGTTGAGTGTGGAGGAAAATAGGCTGTCACTGTAGTTCAGCCGAAAAAACAAATTAAGAAAGCAAAAACCTTATAAAAACTCTTTATTTTTGATAACGTGTAGAATTTTGTATAAGATGTTGTAGCAGTATCTAAGTTGAATATTTTCGCTTATTGTCGCTAAGTTAGTTGAACTTGCTCGGTGGAGCGCAACAGTCTTTATTTTTTTTATATATAGTGCCTTGTGTCGCAACAGTGTGTGGTACTATGAGAAGCTTTCTGTTAGATATGAAGAACTTAGTCAAGGGTCTTATATCTTGGGGGAGGTGTGACGCTTCTGCATAGTAGCCACGTGCGGGCATGCGCGCGCGTCGGCTGCCCAGCCGTTTAGAAACCGGCTGGTGGCAGCCGGCGGGCCGGCTTTTCCTTAGTATATATCCTACGACAATGTAACTAATGTCTGGGATATTCTTATGTTGTTTCACAGCTTGTAGCTGCCCTTATTCTTAACCAACGCATCTTAGTATATTTTATTCTCGATAGTTGATTGTTTCATTATAATATATAAGATGTAAGTCTAGTGAGAGTGGGAGGAGACGAGCGGGAGAGAGAGACCAGCTGGGGGACGTTGCTTCGCGCGGAGAGTCCAGCTTGGGACGAGCCTGATGTTGCCACATACATTTGATTGCAACGTTAGGCTTAGTTTCGACTCACGCACGGGGTAAACGATTTTGACCCGGCAACTGTGTTGAGTGTTGCCAAGCCTGGTATGTATTCTGCATGCCTAGGGCGGGGTCCAGACAGATTCAAGACTCAGAGCTCACCTCACTGTCGTACCCTTCGGACCCCCTAGATATCTATCCCTCTCAACCCCACTTAGAAACTTTCTCTCTTACTTTGTATACCTTCCTTCCACTACTTCACCAATCTATTTAATTATCCCATCCCCTTGATAGACCTTATATCTATTATTGTATTAACGACGAGCTCTCAGATAACTAGATAGGATTTTGGGCCTTATGCAGAGACGTAATTGTTAATGAGACCTAGGAAGCTTTTTTGTTGTCTCATATTTGGTGGTTTCATACTTGCTAGTGTGTTCTTGTGTCAGGTTAGCAGGGGCTAGACCGGAGGGGAGGCTTTTTGCGATCCTTTAAGTAAAGTCTGCTGGTGCGAGTCCTGTGGACCCGTACGACTTTACTAGGATACCCGTAGGAGTCTGGGGGCATTTTCTTGTCTGTGTCCCTGTGTGTCTAGTGTTGTGTTGTGTGAGGGCCCTTGCCTAGTCCACTCAGCACTGCGCTAGCACGTCTTGCTTTTGTTTTAGGGTCGCCAGGAGAGAGTCAGATACTTGCGATCTGAGTCTCTCAAGAGAGCACCCTTTCAATTAGAGTAATTTGGCGCACAGACTTGGGAACGTCCCTAGGCTAGAGCAGGTGGCTCAGCCCGGGTATCCGAAGCCTATATCCTTCCGGCTAGACCTCTGCCACCTGGCAGATTAACAGCTAGGGGTTTATTATTTCTGTATGCTTGTTATTGTGCCACAGTTTACCGTTTTTGTGAGCATTGTGAGTCAGGGTGTGGCTTAGAGACTCTGTCCGAGCAGGCTTGCCTGACTAAGAGTGAGAAGCACACCTGTATGTGGTTATGTTGCGAGTTGCTGCCTTTATTTAATTATACCTATGCCATTATACACTGTATGGCCTAACACTAGTATTTATTCCTGCTTATGAGTTAAGAGTTCTCTAAATCCGTAACGTACTTTCTTTGCTAAGCATCAGATCCTACAGTAGCCACATGCAGTTTAGAAACCCGCATCTTGTCTACCTGTACGATGTTTTGAGGACTGTTTGCTTTCACCTTCTTTCACGCAGGGGTGATTAGTTGTATTAATTAACGTAACGTTAAATGTACTTTCTTCTAGTTTGTTATTAAATTGTTTCTGCAATTTAATTCCGTTATCTATCTTTTCCTTGAAGCTTTAAGTCAACTTAATTGTGTGATCTTTTATATAGCCTGCTTGACTATCAGCAGTCTATAGTGCGTGCACCCTGTAACCGAGTCATAGGATACCTTGTTGTCCAGGCAGGACTCTTGACGGTTTAGGGTGGTTTGTTGCCTGGTTTATAGATAAGGGTTGGATCTAGCGTTTTCCGTTGTTGCTTGTTGCCGCATACCTAGTCCAATAGAAAGAGCCCAGTGTTTATATATCCCAGAACGTAACATTAGTATTCCTCAGAGCTCTCCCAGTGTATACTACGGTACCTCCTCTATGTAGGGTACGTGGTACCCGTCTTGCAACACAATCCCACCCCTACTCTGTGCAACTCTCCAACTCAAGAGTGAAATGTTACTCTCATTCTTTCTTCTATTCAACAGCTGAGCTCTGGAACTCTCTTCCAGAATCAGTGTTTCCCTCTTCCTATGACTTAAATTGCTTCAAACTCCGTTTGTCCAGGCATTTTGGCTCGAACGTCCCTTGATTTTGGCCCTGTCACTCTTTCAACTCTAGGGGAGGCACTCGCTACAGGCAGTTCTGCCATTTGTCTCCCTCACTCACATAGAACAAAAAATACAATCACTCAAAAACTGACGTGATGGGGCCATGGGACGCCTATCTTCTGATCTATCAAGTATTTCTGAATGGGGTAGAGAAAATATTGTTACTTTCAATGCCTCCAAGACCCAATTTCTCCCTCTATGTATCCGTCGCAATTTTCCACAAGACTATCAATTACTCTTCAACAATACAGAAATCAACCCTTCATATTCTCTCCATATTCTTTGTGTACCCTTTTTATCCGATCTTTCTTGGAAACATCCTATTACCACTCTTACTATAACAGCTTACCAGAAGTTAGGTGTGCTCAGCCATTTCCGTGGTTAATTTACCAACGCACAGCTTCTTGCTCTGTATAGGGGCAAAGTGTGCCCATGAATCGAATACTGTTCGCATGTAAAGCATTTCGCCTCATCAACTCACTTACTCTTACTAGTTCCCTACAATATCTTTATACACGCCACAATGTTGCATATATTTCACTCTTCTATCGCTATTACAACAACCATTGTTCTTCAGAGCTCTCTCAGTGCATACCCCCTCCTTTGTGGCGTGTGCAAGGTACCTGCCTTTCAACACAGTCGCACTCCTATTCTGTTCTGTCCAGCTCTCCATCCCAAGAATTAGCAAATGTTCTCAGTCTTTCTTCTACTCAACAAGTGAACTCTGAAACTCTCTCCCTCAATGACTTAGACTGCTTTAAACTTCGTATGTCCAGGCATTTTGACCCCCACATCCCTTGAATTTGACTCTCTGTCACGCTTATGGGTTTGGGGGAGACACTTGTTACAGCCATAGAAAAAAAGAGAGAGATAAAAATAAATGGCAGGTTATTAAGGGGAGTTTTTTTTTCTAGATCCCTTTCTCCCTCACGTTTAGCCCCATTAGTTTTGACATTTTAATACGTTCGTCCCATTAGCATGACGAGTTTAAGACCTTTTGCCCGAATTCTTTGTCAGTATTTAAACCTATTGTGCCATTTAGTTGTTAATATGTTCTTGGCAAGCGATAGCGAGCCTGTAATTTAAGAGGAACTGGCCTTCTGCCGGGACCTTATTCTACCTAAAAATGTACAGAATTATCTCGAAGAGGGGCCTTGGGGGCGTATATTTTTGTTAATCTGATAGAGATCTAGGGATCAAATTAACCCCATTCCCTTTAAGGGAGAATTAGCTGCTTTTTCTCCCTCATGTTTTTCCCCATTAGCTTTGAGATTTAAGATATTCGTTCCACTAGTGTGGCGATTTTAAGACCTTTCGCACCATTTATTTGTCAATATTTAGACCTTTCGTGCCATTTAAGTGTTGATGTTTTCCTGGCAAGCGATAGCGAGCCTGTAATTCTAGGACGAACCGGGTCGAAACATGTACAAATTTATCTTGAAGGGGGGGGTCTATTTTTTTTTTTTTTTTTTAAGCTTGATAGAGAACTAGCGATAAAACTATATAACAAGTAAAACAACGGAACAAGTAGAGCCCAGACTAAGCACTACCCCTCCTAACGTTAGACCATGGTGGAGCTTTACTGGTTCAGCCACACAGACAGTCAGAGGTACAGCTTCGTATTCTATTATTGGGGTTCATTTATTCTTTTAACCCCTTGAGGATTATGCCGCATTTTGACAGATTATTCTGGCTATCATTACACGATTTTATACACCATACGATTAAATTAAAAGGGTATAGACTATCTCAATTAGACTTCTGGCTTGCATATATCCTTCACAATCTGAATACATTTTGTTAACAATAGCCAGAAAGCAGAGAAGAATTGTGGCCTCGTCTCTTGAAAGGGTTAAGCTCACTGGTATGCATATATTACTGAAATGCTAGGTGTTAGCTGAGTTTTTTTGTCCTGAAATATCCCCAGGCCCACTTTAGGATCAACCTTTCCTGGTACCTGGCGCGGGGCACGAACCTCTGAAGGGAGTTTAACCCTCTTAAAAACCCACAGGTTTTGAGATGCCTTGGGTGGGGTTCGAACCCTGGTTAGTGACCTAACAATCACCACCAGGCCCGCACGCTAACCCACTGTACTACCACGGACGTACTAAAAGTATAGCAACCTTAGTCCGATTTTTAAGAACCAGGTGATAGTCTCGTGGTGAGATTCACGTGATGAGTTTATTGGACTTACCATCCACGACTATTTTACACTATACCTGACGTCAACTCGGGTAGTACATTATTGGGGTTGCGGGACATTTTCGAGGGCATTACTGACAGTTTTCCGTCAATAGCTCCCTTCCACCCCCACACAATTCACACCCCTAGAAAACTTCAAAACCCCACACTTGACTCGCCCTCTCATGACAGACAAACTCACCAATCCCAGATAACATCTAAACAGACCGTGACTGCCACCAAGAAAATTCCCCAAATTCGTACTTTTAACAACCACAAATCAGTACATCAGTCCTCCCCCAATAACCCATGTCCTATGCCTAACTCTTCCCCCACCAATCCTCCCCAGTCCCACCAACAAATTCCGTTTCCTAGATCACTCACACCTCACCACTCTGATCCTCCCACACGCGCCGTTAATCCCCCCCTCACGCGTGACCCCCACCAAAGTGATTTCACCCCCCTCACGCGTACCGAACACCTGCTCACCAGTCGGTCTCCCACCATCATTAGCCCAGCTAAACTTTCAACCTCCACCAATTCCCACCCTGCCAGCCTAACCTCTCACGACCACTTTCAGAACGAAAAATCACCCCCGTACATAACCCCTACCTCCTCTTTCCCCCCTATCTTAACCCCCTCTTCACCGTTACCCCATCCGCCCCAAATTCCACCCCCAAAGATCCTGCTCGACAAAATACCACGCCCATTCCAATCCAACCACAAAACTTTTTCCACCTTGGCTAACCCCCAAAAGACTACTCTCTCTCTCGCCCCAAACAACATAATCGACCTCTCAACTTCAACCACTCCTCGAAATCCCATCCACGTCTCTCCCGAAAATAAAATCAGTCCAAATTCAACCCCTCTCAAACCACAACCCTGCCTGCCCAGACCCCCCCCCCCCCCCCCCACCATCTCCCTATCAAATCCCCACACTCCAAACCTCCAGATCATCGTAAACTCTCAACCTCCAGCCTTACTCACCCTTCCCCCAACCCCACTCACGACCACAACTCTCTACACAATTCAACCCCTCCCCAGCACCAACCTCTTCCGCAACAACAACCCCGACTCGACCTGCCCGTTTCACCTTTAAACTCCCCCTATCACTACCCCCGACCGAAACCATTTAAACCACCCTCCAAAACTGGCCCCGGGCCAGCTCTCACCCAGACCCACATTCCTAACGACAGACCTAACGGTATATCCACCCCTCCCTTCCAAAGTGAAAGTGAACCCCCAAGGTCGAAGCCACAACCACCACCACCACCCCTACCAAATAAACCAGACCTTCACCAAGACTAACGGCGACCCTAAATAAACCCCCCTTGATGATGATGAGGATATTATTGTACTGGAATTTTCCATGAAATTTTTGTTTTGATTGTTTTCAATTTCTAAGCGATTGGGCATGATTCTACAAATTTACATGTTTTCCATATACTGTATATATTATATATTTTTTTCCCCCTTAGTCATACTACTTTTCTTGTTAACCTACACTTTTCTGACTATCTTTTAAATTTGTTTTATACATTGTTAAACACTTTAGCTCTTCTTAATTTTCCTGTGTTCTTAATTATCTGTTCTTTCTTAAATTTACATGTTTTCCATATACTGTATATATTATATTTGTTTTCCTTCGTCATACTACTTTTCTTGTTAACCTACACTTTTCTGACTATATTTTAAATTTGTTTTATACATTGTTAAACACTTTACCTCTTCTTAATTTTCCTGTGTTCTTAAATTATCTGTCCTTTCGTCAAGTTCTGTTATCATCTTTTCTCTCCTTTTCCAACATCTATGTAATTTCTTCCCTCGTTCCTTTTTTTCTTGAATAGTAACTCTCCTATTAGTTTCCAGTGTCTTAGATATATGGCCTGAGTATTTTTTTTCCTAATTTCATTATATTATTCACATTCCAGGATAAAATGTTTTAAGTTTTTTTCTCTTTTCTGAACAGTCTGTTGCTAGTCGGGATGACAGTAATCTTCGTCCTCACCGACAGGCTGCCATTTCCCTTCCAACCTAACCCCCTCACCGACCTGACCTGGCCCCCCTAAACAAACCTACGTACTCCAACCTTGAGGTACGAGGTCGTACCTAATATAAAGGCGACGGAAGTAAAATACCACAGGAACGCTGTGGTACGAAATTCCTGAGAGCGAAACCTCCAACCCTAACGAGCCACAGGAACGAAAATCCTGAGAACGAAATTCCCATCCCAACGAGATCCCAGGCCCCTTTTTCCTTTTTCCGAATTGGTCTCTCTCCCTCTCTCTCAATTCATTCCACATATTATACGTCTCTCAATCACAGTCTTCTAATATACAAACCACAATACTTTACTCACTGATATTCTTAATGTACCACCTAAGTATGTATTTAATTAGGTAACCACCATACAGACTATAATACTTTCATTGTGTAGGTTCGAGGCGATCTAAGACACTTTAACTTCCATTTCACACCAAATCAGATCGTGATTACGTCAGCCCTGTATTTAGTTATATAACAATCATAGTCCCCCAATTCTAACAATTCTATGTCTCTAACCTTCCGTGGTTTTATCCACTAACTATATATTCCCAACCTTTAACCACGACTCTATACACCCGATAACCCTATGCCAGTTATTGTATTGATTTAGGCCTGTTAATTCGGATAAACTCACTATGACCAATCTGCAGACGATTATCAGGAGAGATGCAGGAAAGCTACCTCGTATCTCCCTTTGCATGACGAGTATAGATATATGTACCCCCGTGCTCAGTCGCCCCCCCTTGCCTTGTTCTTCTAGTAACTAAGTGTATATATAATATTAACCGGAGTATGCCACCAGTATTGATACGACATAGCGGCACTGTCCTTGTGTCGTATTGTGCCACGTGCAGACCAACCAGGTTTCATTATCTTATTAGGACGACGGCTATAATATCGTCATTCATGCATGTATTCAATCCTTAGGTTAGTTATTAATATCAACATACCCTAAAATACCTTGTCTTGCCAGACTAAGTTTCTGAAGACCAATCGCCCCCATAAATCTATGTATTCAATCCTTAGGTTAGTTATTAATATCAACATACCCTAAAATACCTTGTCTTGCCAGACTAAGTTTCTGAAGACCAATCGCCCCCATAAATCTATGTATTCAATCCTTAGGTTAGTTATCTTTATCCGCCATTGTGTTCATCTTTCCATTTACTTTTCCACAATTGTTATACGTCTTCCAATCACCTCCTTCGTATCCACAGTCCACACTACTCCATTTTGCTTCGTGTCCTACACCTCTTACCCACCAGACTCTCCCTACATGATGATGAACAAGAATACCCATTCATATTAAAACACCCATGCCCTGTCCCTAGGTTGAGCCAATGCCAACCCGCCAGACAGCCATGACTAAAGATGTTAGCCACCATGCTATAACTTAATGCTTACCCCAACCAGAGATTGTATAGATAACCTTTCTTTTCCATTGTCTATCATAGTACCTCGAAACAATAACGAAGTACCCCTACGAACTGCCGCTTTTCTTTGGTCTATATTTCGTAGAAAACGCAGTTCCCAGGGACACCTAGACGTACAAGAAATCATGTCAAATAATGTGTCCATAACCCCTCGTATTGACGAGTAATAATACACCATGTTTTTCCATACTTTATCCACAGTCAAGCACACACCTACAGTTAACCTCCTTCTTCCCCCACAGCCCCACAGTCCACATGATTCTATCTTTTCCAGACTCGTATACCACCCCATAGTTGCATCCCCCGGTAGCATTTGGCTAACGTACTTTCACTGTCCTTTCAAACTCCAATATCAACTGTAGCCTAATGCCACCCCCACGCCCAGAGACCTTAGGGTCAAATTTCCACGTAGCCCCCCTGAACTCCCCCCCTCTCATTAACACCCCGCGCTCCTCGACTCTTGTCCGACCTAGCCTCTCCCTCATACCTCTTGAAGATCCTTGATTTTTCCGTTGCTAATGCTCTCCAACCTTTAATATATATACTCCTATCCAGCCTACCTTCCCTTAGTAGGCCGGAACAACATTAGAACTTTACTAACCCCTTGCATGCCATCTATTCTCTTACAACCCATTCACAACCCTGCACCCAATGGTCGTCGGTGCGAGGCTAGCCGCCTCGTCAGTAACTAACTTCTATTGCCATAGTTCCAGATAAATGTGTGCAAAGTTAGCAACCCAGTCTCCACCACATCCAGCAAACCATACAATTAACAACCAACCGATTAAAACCAGCTAGCCAAGGCACCTTCGGTTTTGGTATTTTAAGGACACCCACATCTGTCTCATACACAGAGGGTTATTACAAACACTGGTGATATGGCAAGCCCCTAGCCACAGCCGCCGGACGACCATCACAGAGAGAGGGCGCGCAACTACCCCTTTTTTACCCACCCGAGGAGGGAGACCCCCACCCCTGCGGAGGTATACCTGACCCTTGTTTTGACTGCCGGGTCATTGCCAGGTAGCACAGGAATTCTTCCTATCAATGAACTAACCATGCATGACTAACACCTTTACTAACCTCTATTAACATGGTGATGGGCTGGTCTATCAGAGTGAGAACTGAGCGATCTCTGCCATAACCATAGCTTACTCTGACTGTTCCTTTTACTTATATATTTTCTAGATCTCAAGTGACGGCGTTTCTTGCGTGGATTGACCTCCTAATCTACCAAGATTGGAAGCCAAAGCGTCACATCTTTCCTTTGCCCCTCAACTTTCTCTTCATAATTGCTGAGGGGCACAGGGCCCTGGGTGGGGCTTTGGTTTCCCGGGCGTTTCCGCACCCTCCTCAGCTCCCCGCCATGGAGTGGCTTCGGTCACCCAGGCTTTATTGTGGTCGGCAGGGAGGGTTCTGTGGGGGCGCTCGGTTATGGCCTTGGCCTTGCTCGGGGCCTTGGGGCTGTTCGGCCAGGCAGCTTGGGGAAAAACAACAACAACAACAACCTCTATTAACTCACAATAAACCATTTACCTTTCTTGCATACTCTGATCACTAAATTAGCACCTCAGCTATACCATAGAATGAAGATTGAATAATCTAAGAGAGACGCTCCTATCACAGCTGTCCCCATCCTCCTCGCAAAGTAGATCCAGTCTCTCTCCCCTAAATACTTCCAGTATAGCCAAAATAGTACCTCTTACTAAGGCTCAGTTATATTAAAATATGAAGGCTTCCTATAGCCATGTGCCACAACAGTAATCACCACCTTACCCAGTCCCCATAGCTATTGAGAGCTCAAATAATTCCATAAGACTCGAGATCCCTATGGCCTACAGGGTCCCAAAACCGAGCCTATAAACCCAGCTCCAGCCCCCAGTAAAATCAGTTGAAAGATAGACACCAATCCAGGTTGGCCACCAGAGTTAACCTTGAGCTCTATCCTTGTTGGTTGCTGAGAAGTGAGTTCCAGAGCTGGCAGACTCCGTGGCAGATTTGGATAGAAGGACCTGTCCACGTAATTGCGAACTTCCTACATATGGACACCCTGGACGGCCGCGGAACCAGTCGCTAGCCCCCAACATCACGGATGCAAGATAACCAGGACCAGACCAATCAAATACTACCCAAGATTCACTCTATCAGTACCACATTACTACAGTGCTATTTAGAGATTTCACTTATTAATATTTCTACGAAGTGGCTATATCTTTGCCCAGTGTAATTCACATATAACCATTCCATTTGGGAAGTGCTAAGCGTATCAGTGTTTATTTATTAACAGGCGACATTAACTCTCGTAATTACCTTTATCCAGATATTATTACATAGAAGTAAAACCCAAGTGATATCTAACGTTCGCCCACTGATTTGTGTTCTACGTATTTCTGCCATAAGAATATAAAACTTAGATCAGTACCCCCTGAGGTTACTAGAATTCCCGTGCTCTAAAATACGTGTGTCTAATCTAGTCTGTGAACTACTACTTGTGCACCAGAGCTACCAGTAATAAATCTAACAGTGAATATGAATCTATAAGTAACATTGATGGTCTTCGGTATATAAACCTGTTAAATAAGCCAGTGATCAGAAGATTAATACCTGAACGTTGGAAGTGGGAGACTAGGCTCCATCCAGATCCACTTATGCTAGTGTTGTTCAATTCTATCATTTGTCTTGCACGAGTATTTCAGAAGTGGTATATCAATAAACGTGATCGTATGTCTTGTTACCGTGTGTTTCTTTTGTGTTCTCTATTCCTCATACCTTGTATTGTGCATGCAGCCTTATATATCCAGTCAGTTAGAACTCACATTACCCAAGTTAAACCTGTAGAAAAACAGGGCATAACAATTACCTTACTATGAATTTCAATTTGAGTATCCTGGGTTAGAGTCCTCGGACTGCCACATGTAGGCTGTATGTTGATTTCATTAAATGAGTTTAGATGTGAAGTTGGTTGGTGTAAACAAATATTATAATTAATTTTGGTTCAGGAGCAATTTATAGCGATGCCTTCCTAAGGGTTAAGTGCCCCATTGATTACTCCTTCCATTCGTCTATACATTAGGCTAACATAGCGCAGTTGGAATATATGTACATGCTCAGATTAATATGCAGGATTCTAAACTGCATAATAAATCGTAAGCTTGTCCATATTGTTTTACTGTCTTAATAGCGTAATGCATAGTGTGCGGAATTTCGATGTGAGTATCCTGGGTTCGAGTCCTCGGAGTGCCACATGTATTTGTTGATTCCATTTAATTGAGTTTCGATGTGAAGTTGGTTGGTGTAAAAAACATTATAATAATACAGTGTTGCTCAGCTTATTCCTGCGTTCACGAAATAGCTTACTGTTGTTAACCCCTTCAGTACCGGTGCCGATTTTTTACTTTATTATGGCTACAATTAGACGATATTCGTTTAAACAGGGCCTCCAGTAATTTACAGGCTTCAAACTATCTCACTTAACCCTCTTGACTACCACAAATCCTCCTTAAGCTGCACACAATCGTCTAAAAATATCTAGAATAAAATATAAAAGACGTGGCCGGTATAGAAGGGGTTAATGAAATATTATTGCCATATTTTGAAAGTAATTAATCATAAACCCTGACATTGTTCCTAAGGGGGGTCACCGGCTTTTCTTATATATTTCTCTCCCTTTTTTCTCTTTCCCTGGCTTGTATCCATTCGACCCCATTCAGCCAACTGTTTTAAGACGTTTATCCCCATCCAGGTGTCGATTTCGCAAGCCAGCATTGTATGGAGAAATCCGGCTTCGCCGGAGAAATTTTTCTATCGAAAAATGTACAAATTTAACTGGCTGTCAAAAAAAATATATATATGATGGCTCGCTACCGCTCGCCAGGAAAATATTGACACCTGGATAGGGGTAAACGTCTTAAAACAGTAGGCTGAATGGGGCCGAATGGATACAAGCCAAAGAGAGAGGGAGAGAAGAGAAAACAAGCGAGGTGGGCCCCCTTAAGCAACATTACAGGTAACATGGTTAGAGAAACTAGTGATCAGTGCGTGTTGGGTGCATTTATTGGCGTGTTATTTATATCCCCTTTTCACGATATTCCAAGGCTGTAGAAGAATTAGTATCACAAACAGATAATGTATATGCTGGTTAGAGAAAATTCAACTTTAATATCAAAACCAGCGTATCAAGAAAATATCATCTTCCCCTAAGCAATTTTAGTTCGAATAATATACCCTAAACTTGTTAAAATATTGTTATGTACTTTTGCTATTTTGGACGATTTTAGAGTGACATAACACAAATCATATTTAAATAATAATTACATATCCTCCAGTCGTAAAAAAGTGAAAATTCATATATGGAATGCATATTTATTTTTGTGTTTTTTCTGTATAATGGTAAAATTGGATAATTGAGTATTCTATGTTGTGAGCTTATTATATTATCTTTTGTGCTGGTAAACATCAATGAATGTGAGAATCATGTGAGGACGGTTTACAACCATCTGTCCGTCTGCATATAGTTTTGCCTTTGAAGTGCAATTATGCCTCAAGCATTGCATACCGTGTGCAACAGCTAGCAGTCTCTTATCTTGACTGACAACAGTTTGCTGAGAACTTCTGTTGTGTGACCAACAGAACGGCAAGATAGAATATTATAATGTAGCGGGCAGAGTAAGCCATTATAGGCTTTGTGTTTGTGTAGAAGGTAAATGAGGCACGTGGGGTAACATTATGACTCCTTTACACTTCATCGTCACCTTCATCCTCACCATCCAGGACACTGTCAATGGCAACTTCTTCATAGTCCTTTTCTAGAGCTGCCAGATCTTCTCGTGCCTCTGAGAACTCTCCCTCCTCCATCCCTTCACCAACATACCAGTGAACAAAGGCCCTCTTGGCGTACATGAGGTCAAACTTATGGTCCAGCCGTGCCCAAGCCTCGGCGATGGCGGTGGTGTTAGACAACATACACACGGCTCGCTGCACCTTGGCCAGGTCAGCACCAGGTACCACTGTGGGAGGCTGGTAATTGATGCCCACCTGTAATAAAACATTGGATTATAACACATTTCAAGAATATTCAAATTATTGCCATTGTAATTTATACCTAAGAAACACTTAACATAATCTTGTATATCCTGCTCCTTTCTTATAATAATACTTGATAGCAATGTCAATTACCTTAATATCTTCCTAACTTTATTTAAGACAGATTACAGAAACACATACTTCTATGGATTTTGACTCTATGACTTACAAAACATTATTGTTCTAGGCAATTATTTAAGATTAAGTTTGAATTTTCAGCTATGAAAAATTAGAGTATTACCGTGACTACCTTATGTGGAAAGGCAACAGTAGAGACAAAGCACTTGACAATACACTTGATGACTTAAACACGTAATGACTGACGATTTAAATATTGTACTTATAAAACATTAATCGGAGTTTGGTTATTAGTAATATTGGTACTAACACTTTTGTATGAAAGTAGGTATTTATAAAAAGAATATCTTGTCCAGCATTCAATGTGCTCAGCTATCATGGCCAGCACGGCCATGTGTGGTGTGGGTTAGCTGATTTGAATGAAACATGGAAGGTAAAGAGAGATAATAGATACAACATTCCTCACTGATTATTTGATGTTAGGTTACTGATATCCATACAGTTGTTGTTGTTGTTGTTGTTCCCCAAGCTGCCTGGCCGAACAGCCCCAAGGCCCTGAGCAAGGCCAAGGCCATAACCGAGCGCCCCCACAGAACCCTCCCCGCCGACCACAATAAAGCCTGGGTGACCGAAGCCAATCCATTATCCATACAGTAGATGCTATACGCTTGACATATATCTGTTTTTATTTGTCATGCCCCAGATGCTTGTCTGTGTTGAGGGAAGTGAGGGGCAATTATAACAATGGATTCCTGGTGAAGCATGTTGAATTTTAATGTGTCGTTAGGGGGAGTTATGTGGGGGGATTTATTAGTGATGAAATCGAAGGGGCCAGGAAGTCTACGGTGTTTGCTCTCCATATTTAATTTACTCTGGATTGGGAATATCATGTCCTGACCTCTTATTATTTATTTATTTGATTTGTCTCTTACTGTTAACCAGGATTAAGTTTCTTCTATGGATATATTATTTTGAGTATGATATGGGTAAAACTATATACACATACTTATTTTTATCACCATGGCTTCTCACAGGGTGTTCCTGAATACGGTGGTATGTTTTTAAGATATGTCTTTAGCTTCCTATGCATCGATTCCTTGCCATTGAGCTTAAGTTCGTATGCGAACAGATTGGCCTGTGGCTCATGTAGTATTGGAACTGGAGGTAGGAGTGAAGGACAACAAATGGCACAGGTTCACTAAGATATACAGTTTTGAGAAAGGAATTGAATATTATTGCATCACTTTCTCCTTTGGCAGATGTGGTTGGAAGGCTACTTGTGTTCATTCCACATGATGACTTGCAAGTTGTTAGCCATTTTTAATGGATCTCCTCGTGACATATTGATAATGATTTGAAGTTTGCATTTGGGAAATTCTTGGATTTCATATTTTGGTAGGAGGTGCTAGTGATAATTTGAGAATCTTCCAATGGATTTATTTCTAGGATATAAGAAACGTTCCTGTACACAGTTTCACCACGTCAAAATAAAAAAATAAATGTTTAGTCTTCTATTCTTTTTCAGTGATACAGTATTGAGAGTCTTCCACGATGTCTATTGTTCTGAGAATTAGTAATCTGGTTTGCTCTGAACCTCTTAATAAATTTGTATTTGCCAAGGAAGTCCTGTTACAGGGCTCTGAAGATAGAGCGAGTTTCCAATATGGGTGTATATTATCATATGAACGTATGGAGCCGTTTTGGGCGAGGCAGGTTGGTAGGTTGCAATTCCTCGAACGGATCTTACTTATTGTCAGTTCAAAGTTGCATTCTTTAGTTTGTGTATCAGATCTGCTCTAAGGTACCCACTAGCAGATCCTGGCCTTTTATAAATTATACTTGTATATCTAGGTATTTGTTTTAATGGCAATAAACATTTGAATTTTAATTTGAATCTGTAGCCTCAAAACTGAAGTAGGGTATTATGCTTGCCTCTTGAGTTTGTCATTGTCATGTAATCAACAAAACACTTAGGCGTAAGTGTAACACTTAGGTGGAAGGGGGTGGTTCTTCGATCCAATTTTGTTTGAAGAGGAAATCGTTAATAATTCTGCTTCCTTTCGTTCTCTCGTGAGTTTACAGCTCGGATGTTTTTATTTATGGGGGGGATTAGACAGTTAAAATGAATGGAAGGTTTTGTATAGACAGCGGAAAGGTATATCAAACCCAGTTGATTCATGGGTGAGACCCTTTCTGGCTTTTTTCCAAGTGTAGAATCGGGTTTTCATAGTGATGCAGCCCATGGTGAACAGTGTCGGACCCTTCCATAAAGGGAAGGTGTGGTTCTGGCAACTTGAGTATGTTTCGGGTTCATCTGCCACTCAATACTGGCCATCATACGGGTTTATGTAGGGATATAACTAGGGTTTATAGTTAAAATCACGCCTTTGGAAGTGATAAAATGGCTAAAACAATGCTATTTCATGTCAATTGTCTTGTATTTCTTCTCATATTCATTCAAGTCTTCAAACAAAATTGCTCCGGTTTGACACCTTGCTTCTGAACCATGATTATCTTGACTTGGGGAACTATGTGGTGGGTTCCAGGGTGGCATACATTTGGTCGTCTAAGCATGTTCTCAAAGTAACAAAAGGTTACCAATCAGGTGTTGGATTATGTGGAAGTTAATCTGAAGGGCTCCATGTTCACGGGTCAAGCTGGCTACTGATGCAGTATTCTAAACCAGTCTTATGGAGAGATGGGCCGTTTTTCTGGTCCCCTTTCTTCCTCATGCTATATCCCCATTAGTTTTGATATTTGATGAGGTTTGCCCAAGTAGTTTGTCGATTTTAAGACCTTTCGCTCCATTTCTTGTCAATATTATGACCTTTCGTGCCATTTAGGTGTCGATTATTTTCCTGGCGAGCGATAGCAAGCCTGTAATTGTGGAGGAACCTGCCTTCGGCCGTGACATTTTTCAACCGAAAAATTTACAAATTTATCTCGCATGGGGATCTAATGGATGTTTTTTTAAGTTTGGTGGAGGTCTAGGGAGAAAACAAAAATATTAATATATACATAAATAGACACCCCCCCCCCCTAAAAAAAACCCACTGTCCCTTTAAAGTAGATTTTGTCCATTGTTATACAAATGACCCAGTTAAAGTTGTGCTTCACAATTTGCATTGTGTGTTTGGGAGTAAAGAAATTAATGGCCAAATGGTTGTAATTTCCAGTTGATTTTATGTATTTCTTCTCATATTTATTTAAGGGGAGATGGGCTTATTTATTTACTTAGTGTTTGGATTTTTTAAATATTTGTTAGTTTCCTCCCTAGACCTTCACCAAGCTTTATAATTAGGCATATTTGTAAGTTAATTAGTGGTTTGGTAATAATATGAAATTATTCACAGGTCACCAACGAGAGGTAGGCTACTTGTAAATCGATATGTATTATAATGATATCATTGTAACCTTTCCTGTACAATATATCACAATTTGTATTGTAGGAGCCCAGCAGAATTCGAAACAAGTGCTTGTCTTACACCGCCTTTAGCCCTATCCAACTGTCGATTTCTTCCTGGCAAACGATAGCGAGCCTAGAATTTAGGACAATTTTGACAAATTTAGCTTGTAGGGGGCTTGAGAAATCTTTGTTATTATTATTATTATTATTATTATTATTATTATTATTGTTATTATTAATTGTATTTTTTATCTTCAATGCGATCTAGGGGCCAACCGAAAAGCATATGTTTGGAATGTGCAAATCAACGAAGCTTTAAACAATGCGGTAATAATAATTAGATAGGAAAGAAATTAACACAAAATATCAATAACAATAACCGTCCGAATCGTGGGCTGATTGACGTAATATGAAGTTTGTTTTTGTTATCTCTCTCTTGTTTGCTCCCTAGACCATATCAAGCTTTAACACTGCCTCGAAGACCCCCTTCCAGATATATTTATACATTTGTTTCTTCCTTAATTACAGGCTCGCCATGAAATAACATTGACACCTAAATAACACGAAATATTTTAATATTGGCGAAGAGATCGGGCAGAAGGTATTAAAAGCACCAAAATAATGGGTCAAACGTCTTAGAATATCAAAACTAATGGGGCTATACATGAGGGAGAAGGGGTTCTAGAAAAATAAACAAAAACCTCCCTTTCAGCCATGTTGTGACTGGATAAGTATGTTTTTACTCCTTTTCAGAATAAACTCCAACACTTTGGGGAACGATGTAGCTGAAGGGGTTTATATTTGTGAGTGTAAGTGTATGAGAGGGTAAGTGACGTACACATATAGTGTACTATACATGTAATTAAGTCGAATTAAATTATTGTTGTATTCTTTCCTCATCACAAGCCCCAACACTCAGGAGAATGAAGTGGTTGAGGGTGTGTGCATTTGTGAGTATAAATGTTAGTTTGGTGCAATTTTACTTTAGCCAGCGCGCACATTACAGGTACCACCACAGACCTATTAGAGATATACTTTAGGTTTCCACGCATCCACCAACAACCTACACCATTTTCTGGTGTGATACTAGTAATAGAAACGATGTAACAACGTTTTTAGTGTGGTTTTCGACGAGAATAAAACCGCGCGTTTGGGCCGAAAATCGGGAGCTTACCGCCTTTTCCGATCATCCTTTTGTTGATATGATGCTCCAAGTTAGTTACGTTTGCTGTTTTTGTTTTTGTTTTGTTTTTGTTTTTTTGCTTTGCCCCCTGTTATACGATGATGACAATAAGTCTTGGGGGGGGGGGGGGGAGCCCCTCCTCAATACCTACTGTATTCCACGGCCTAAATATTCATTGAACCGCCAATATGGGAAATCAGTTAGATGCACGAAGTAGCTTACTAACCTCGAACGCAATTTAAACAAAACGATCATCGTTACTCTCCCACGAACGCAACTTTTCCACCAAGATATCTTTATATTTCGTCTAATATTATTAATATTATTTTTGTCCCATTTCCTTTTTGAGTGTTTTGTATACCAGAAAAGGATGTAGCTTGGTGTTGGATGCGTGGAAACCTAATAAGTCTCCAAGAAGTCAGTGGTGGTCGCTAAAGATAAATCTATAAAGAAAATAGATTTTTGAGCACAGACTAAACCAAAAATACACTATTGTATTTACATAGCTGGTCATCTAACCTACCCTAACCTAACCTAACCTACCCTAACCTAACCTAAGCTAACCTGGGCATCCTGGGGGCTGCCGCCCCCAGACCCCCGCTGGTCTTGGGTTGAAAAGTGATAAAAAAACACATATCTCTTACCTCATTATTCAAAGTTTTGTATTTGGTTTGATATACACTTCCCGGGTCATTTTAACAGTTCTATTGCTTCTATATATCATATAATACACAATAGAATACGTTTTTAATAATTAGAAAAAAAGGCCTTCGATTAAATATTTACGAAACGTATAAATGAATGTAGAGTATCCGGGATGTGGGTGTTGCTAATGTCAAACTTAGGCGAAGATATAAATATTATTTTAGTTACCACTATATTTGAGGTTTTCTTTGAATCATTTGTTCTAATAGAAAACCTCGTTATATGGATAACTAAAGTAAATTGTTTATCTCGACATTTTAAATGGCTAATTAATCCATATTATTACTAATGTTTGACGAATATTGATCTTTCTATTGATCAATATCATTGAATAGTAATTTTACTGAATCAAATATACCAGTTAATCGATTGAAAACGGGAAATATAAACTCTATACTTTGAAACCGATAGTATAAAAACTTTTCAGGAAGCCTAAAGGTTCAGTAAGGTTTGTGAAGCGAATAGTTACAGAAGTATATCCATATAGTGCTTTAGAAAAGTTTAATTATTTTATCAGCGATATTACGAAACATTACATTCGTATATACAGTATTATATAATAGTGATATATTAATAAAGATATTGCGAAACAGCTTAATATCTGAATATATTTGCGTTTTCGGAAAAATATAGGCGCATCTGTGACTTGGTTTATTGAAGTAAGTATATTTCGAAGATATATAGCAATTTTATAGAGCAATGGGCGACAATTATTATAATATTGATATGGCTGGGAGCGGTTCAAATGTGAATTATTCGTTGTATGTCAAAGAATATGAAGACATACAAAGACATACAATAATATTTGATAGGAATGGAGGAAAAGACTGTGAAAGTGATGAAAATCAATACTCTCCGGAAGTCTATAATAATTTTGGAAAAGATGACTGTGACGGAGAAAAAACCTATGGGAAAGGTGACCGTGAAAATATAGGAGAAAAAGACCGTGAAAATTGTGAAAGTGATAGGGATGAAGACTATGACAGTGATAGGGATGAATATTGTGGTAGACTGATTATCGACGAGCGCATGCAACCGCAAGGGGATCCAAACCTTCAATGGAGCCCTGACGAAAATGATAGCCAAAACACAGTAGATGCAGATGAAGGCTGGGAAAACTACACAAAAGAAATACTTCATTTGTGTGAACAAATTCCTGTCGAAAATCTTGTACGGCACGCTTCACTTAAAATTGCTATTAGATATTACACTGGTAAAAGAGGCTCACTTAAATTCGGTTTTTACCTCGACCAGCTTGGAAAACTAGTCCAGGACGAAAAAGATAAAGAAAAAAGATACAACGACAGACAAAATCTAATCAAAATACAATTAGAAGAAATACGGCAGGAAACGATTGCTATGGTGAAGAGATTCCAGGCTCTAGGACCGATAAGTGATGATATCTTGAAAATAGTGGTGGACCGGAAAAGAAAACGCGCCGAAGAGGCAGCCGAGTATAACAAACCAAAAAGAAGAAGGTTCGAATATGAACGCGGAGGAAAACTGTTCATTAGGAATATTGATGTAGATACAACAAATGCAATGATCCGGGGACATTTCATTGAGTACGGAATTGTTCTAAGGGTGTTCATAAAGCCATTGGAGGATAAGGGATACATCATATTTGAAAAGCGCCATGAGGCCAACAAAGCTATGGCGGATATCCATACTATATGCGGTAATCTGATAACGCTGGTTAGGGCCCCATTTACACCGGAGAGTTATGAAACTATTGACCTAAACCAGGACGACGATGTGCCCGAATACTTCACTCAACCTCCCTTGCCAACATATACTCACATTCCCCCACCAAACATAAACATTCCTCCCCCACCAATGCCGCCATTCATTCCCCCACCAAACATAACTGTACCTCCCCCACCAATTCCCTATCACATGCCCCCTCCAAACACAACTGTGCCTCCCCCACCAATTCCCTCTCACATTATCCCACCAAACGTAACTATGCCTCCCCCACCACTGTACTCTCACATTCCCCCTCTAAATATAACTGTACCTCCCCCACCAATTCCCTCTTACATTCCCCCTCCAAATATAAATGTGCCTCCCACACCACTTCCTTCTCACATTCCCCCTCCAAACGTAGCTATGCCTCCCCCACCAATTCCCTCTCACATTCCCCCACCAAACATAACTGTACCTCCCCCACCAATTCCCTCTCACATTCCCCCTCCAAACATAACTGTACCTCCCCCACCATTTCCCTCTCACATTCCCCCTCCAAACATATCTGTGTCATCCCCACCAACTATATAAAGTAATTAATCGGAAAAGAAAACTAATTGATGACGACTCCAAAAATCAACATAAGAAAAGAAAAGTGGAGTGTGAACCAATCACACCTGAAGCTCCACCAGGAACCACAGCTCAGCCTCCCCCACTAATTTCAATACCACCCAGGTTCTCAACCCCACCACCCCCATTTCACAACAACCGACCACCCCTCAGTTTTTTCAACCGACCACCCCTCTTGCATTTTAATCAACCGCCCCCTTCGTTTTTCAACCGACCACCGCCACCACCACGTTCATTCATGGACCAACCGCCCCGTTATCAGCCACACCCCAACCAGTATTTATGAGCCAACTGCAGCTAAAACTGGACGCGAGTTTGTCAGGTGAAACAATTTTGGAATCTATCCTGAGTAAGTGTAGAGCACGTATAAAATACCTGTATAGACAGGTGGGATGCTTGCCCGCGGCGACCAAAAAGACCCTCTGCCAAGCGCTTGTTCAATGTCATTTTGACTATTCTGTGTCATCCTGGTACTCTGCATCATCTAAATCAGCACAGCACAAACTTCAGGTCACTCAAAATAAAATGGTTAGGTTCATGCTGAACCTAGGACCCAGATCACATGTTGGCCAGGAACAACTTCAGTCACTAGGTATGCCCAATGTCTCTGACAGGGCCAAACAAATCAGGCTCACTAATGCCTTCAAAATTTTCTATGACAGAGCTCCAGAGTATCTAAAGAATGATTTTGTTAAAGCAAATGAGAGGAGTGGACATAATACAAGAAACAGGGTGTTTAATTTTAAGGTCCCGAGAATCCAAGGACAGGGTAAGCAAACATTCTTCTTCACCGCCATCAAAGACTGGAACGACCTACCCCAGTCTTATCTTATCTTAAAATAACCCCCTAGAAATACTTTCTCTAAAGTATCTATTTCTTTATCCTCCCCATTTTCCCCAGCTAACCTAATCCCACAAGGACCCCAATGGAAATACGCCTAACGACCTTATTGGGCTATCCTTAGTTGGAATTATGCAAGGCTGGTACATGTCATATTTGTAACATACTATGTGGTACCAACTCTGTAAATTGCTAACTGAATAAATATTATTATTATTATTATTATTATTATTACAAATATTCTTGAAACAGCTGCACCACTACCAACATGGTTGAATTATCCACCCCATCTGTCTTTTACTCAGCCACCTCCCTCACTCTAATTCTGAGTATCCTTTTTATTATTTTATAAGATATTTCGATCTCTCGTGTATTATTTCAATGGATTATTTCCCTCTTTACTCAATGTGATTAACCTTTTCAGTATTAGGACCCATTTTACCTTTTATTTTGATAAATATTGGATGAATTTATACAGATTTGGAAATACTGTATCTCTTTCTCCAGTCCTTCCAAAACTGAATAAAGCCGTCCATTAATAGCCAGAATATTTAGGCAGAACCGTGTCATAATATACTGAAGGGGTTAAGCTTTCATGTTATGCCGAGAACTAAAAAGGAGGAGGGCCGAGAAGCCCCCAGCAGCAACTTCAAGAGCAACATAACCATGAGCAGATTAGCCATGATCCAAAAAGATGAAGATAATCAGAAGAGGAGTCCGCTGCCTCTGCTCATGATATGCCTTTGACACAGCCAGCAATTTAATAGTGACCCATCCATCAATGACGTACAGTCTGTCAAAGTTCCAACTGACCCACCCTTGCTCTGGGACTCGCAGTTTTATCTGTAGTAAGGAGGCGTCTTTTACAGGGATTGTGATAGGTCGATCTGATTTCGGCTATATCAGTGTCAGAAGACATATTAAACAAGGCAAAGGAAACAAACAGCCTAATGCAAATGTATACATCGCAATATATGATCATGAAATGTCACCAAAAGTTCGTAGATATGCTTTAACAATTAAGCACATTATATTGATTGGTTGGCAACGCATATAAAATCCGTTGGCTGCCACAACTTACTCGAGTTTCAATAATATATAATCGTGTTTTAATGTTGGCTGCATAATGAAGGAGGTATTTGTCTTCACAATGTGAACATTGCATAATATAATTTGTTATAATATACAGAATAGACACAGGTGACCCAGTAATGGCTAGTGGTATCCCTGCATAGTAGCGAATGGGTATGTGCAGAGTTAAACTATCTTCGTTCATGAACAAAAATTGTAGAAACAAACTGTTACCTTGAAGAATCTGTCTGATATGAAGTTATTTTTCACATAATAACACTCAGTCTCACTTTGTCATCATTCATAAAGCAGTAGACAAGACGTAGGCATGACTAGAAATACGGTCCTATTTTTTGTTCTACCTAAGCTAAAGAAAATCGTCTAATGGTAATCAGAGTATGATGAAAATTACGTAATGGTGGTGAAGGGTTTAACCCTTTCTCTACCGCCGACATTTTGTTATTATATTCTTGCTACTACTAATCGATTGTATTCAGTTTAGGAAGGATCTCTAGCAATTATAATGCTTCGAACTATCTCAATCAACCCTATTAACTACTACAGTTCCTTGTTAAACTGCATAAAATTGTCTAAATATAGCTAAAATAAAATGCAACAGACGTCGCGTCTGTTGCATTTGATTGCATTTCATTGGTACAGACAGGTTTAAGAATACAAGAGTAAGTGTTAGAGCAACTAGAGCCCTCATCTATCAATCAATGAGGGCATACGCCGTGACAGCACGTGAAGCACTCACCCTCTGACGCCACCCAAGGGGATCCTCCCGGGAAAGCCTCCAGGCATCTGCCTGGCCCATATTAAGTATTCCATCGCATGATTTACCGACTTCTTTCAGCCATGAGTTCCGTGGTCTTCCCCTGGGCCTCCTCCACTCAGGGTTGTCTTCTGTAGAGACCACCTGGTGAGCAGGATCAGCCTCGGGGAGGTGAACCACATGACCATATAGCCGAAGTTGGTGTTCACGGATTATGCAACTAATATGTCTCGAGTCAGTTTCACAGAGTAGTCGCTGGTTTGATACGTGATCGTACCAGCAATAACCCATGATCCTGCAGAGACATTTAGTACCAAAGGCGTTGATACATTTCTTCAAAATACTGTCGAGTGTCCATGTCTCACAGCCATACAGTAAGACAGGGAGCACAAGTGTCTTGAAGATCCACAACTTCGTCCTTCTGCATAGGTATAGACACCGTCATATACTTTTGTTGAGTGAAGCCTTAACACCCCATGCAAAGCCGAGGCGACGATTTACATGGTAGCCCCACTCACCACTGTTGTGGATCACGCTGCCAAGATAGGTAAACTTATCCAAGATCTCCAAGTCCTCACCACATGCATGAACAGATTGAACGGTATCATCCAACAAGTCGCCAAATGCTTGGACTTTGGTCTTAGCCCAGGAGACCTTTAGACCCAGCAGCTCCCGACTCCTCATGGAGTGCATCCAGGGCCAATCTGAGAACATCTAACGTCTCCGGTAGGATCACTGCCACATCTGCAATATCAAGATCTGTGATTCTGAAATTGCCTATGTCAGCTCCGTAGCGACTCCTCCCAACTGTCTGGCCCAGTAACCAGTCCATACAAGTGTTGAAAAGTGTAGGTGCTAGAACGCACCCGTCTTACACCTGAACTCACAGGGAAGAAGGAGTATACTCCCCCACTACACCTGACAGCACTCTCTGTTCCTGTATAGAGTCCAGACACTAAGTTGATGATCGCTGTGGGGATCCCACGTAACCGTAGCAGCTCCCAGAGTGACTCTCGATGCACTGAGCCAAAAGCCTTCTTGAGATCGACATAGACTGCGAGCAGCCCATCGAAACTCAAGCCTGCAAAGCCCCCATCCCCTGACCTTAAATCCTGTAGGGCACCAATCAACGAACTGGATGGTCCTCTTAGTCTTGATGGTGGCGATGGCAGCATTGACGTCCTTGGGCACCACATCACCACGGTACAGCAGGCAACACGCCATGTACTTCCCGTGCCGGGGGTCGCACTTCACCATCTATAACAATAATAACAAAACCTATATATATAAACTTTACAATGAAGTAGAATAACAAACAGTAAATATTTAATGTTTTCATTAAAGTAGAATAACAAAAAGTAAATATATGAAGTACAGCTGTATACAATAAAGTAGAATAAAAAATAATAATATATGAAGTATACCATGAAGTAGAATAACAAAAAGTAAATATATGAAGTATACCATGAAGTAGAATTCATATTTTCACCAACCCACCAGTTAACTTACCAATATACCGAATTAATGAAATCAATTAAACTAGTGAATACATGTGGTACTCCATATATTCGAACCTAGGATACTCACACTGAAATTACGCGCACTAACCATTGCGCTATCAAGACAGTTAAAGGTTTATGTACAAGCCTACGACACAACAAAAAGTCAATATATGAACTATACAATGAAGTAGAATATCAAAGAGTAAATATATGAAGTATACAATGAAGTACTCCTCACCCCAGCTGGTGTTGAGTCGGGGGTGTCTGGAGGCTATATTGAGGTTAATTGAGGGTCGGGGGGGAGGGGATGGGGGGGGGGGGCAAGGAAAGATCTGGGGGTAGTGATAGAGGAGGAGGGAGGTAGGGTGTTGTTGTTGTTGTTACGAGGGGGCACGTGTAAGAGTCTTAGCCCCTTTGAGGAGTATCACGTATTTTGATACTTTACTCTGGCTATTACTCGACGATATTTTAAAGGGGGTAGTACTCTCCTTTTCTGGACCCCCTTCTCCCTTATGTTTAGCATATTAATTTTGAGGTTTTAAGACGTTCGTTCCGTTAGTTTGGCGAATTTTGCTTATTTTGTTGTCAATATTAAGACCTTTCGTCTCCTTTAGGTGTAGATTTTTCCTGGCGAGCGAGAGCGAGCCTCTAATTTTAGAAGGAACCGACCTTCGGCCGGGACATTTTTCTGCCGAAAAATGTACAACTTTATCTTGAAAGGGGGTCTACGGGGTGTTTTTCTAAGATTGATGGAGGTCTAGCGAGGAAACTTAAACATATATGAATAATATATTTAGACCCAAAACCAAGCACTACCCCCTTAAGTAAAGGAGGGATCTGCATGAGTCAAAAGGTTAACTAAGATCGACTTTACCCCTTTGATTACTAGATGTCGTTCCTAAGCTGTATAAAGTCGTCTAATAATAGCCAGAAGAAACTGCTAAAATAATTAATGATCCTCAAAGGGTTAAAACAGAGGAGGGAGGGGGTTGTTGTTGTTGTTGTTGTTGTGGAATGAGAGAAATTCACTTTATCTAACATGAAAGGCGATACTGAATGTTAGTGGTGGAGGTGGTGGTGGTGGTGGTGGTAGTGGTGGTGGAGTAGGATACCATTCATAATATTAACAATTGAGAAGATAGAAATAGCGTTGCTAATAAGGGAAAGACTTGTATGACTAAACATTGGCGGAAAGGAGGGGTCTTACATTTGGAAACCCATTACGCCATCAGACAGTACACTAGGACCTTACGGCTGGGAAAGTGTAGATAGCAGAGAAGGGGTGTTGTAGATAGAGGAAGGTGTTGGAATGGCTTTGTTGTGTATGTCATTAGTCTGTATACGTCATCGAGGTGGCCTCGACTGGATGCGAGCATGTGAAACACGCTAGGACGTACTACCACACCCACTAAATGTCCGCCTTGGCTGGGATTGAACCCTGGTCAAGAAGATTCACACGTGAGCGTGCTCTCCACTCGACCGCCGCGGCTATTATATTGTTATTGTGGGGATACTAGCATTGTTATATAAGGGGAGGAGGGGAGGAGGGTTGTTGTTGTTGTTGATGATGATGATGTTAAGGGGGGAGGATGCACTTTTTGGTCGATTTTTTCATGTACTCATTATTTTTCTATTTTCCTCCATCAAACTTTAAAAAAAAACATCCATTAGATCCCCGTGTAGGTTATTTTTTTCAGTAGCAAAAATTTCGCGGCCGAAGGCCGGTTCTTTCAAAATTACAGGCTCACTATCGTTTGCAAGGAAGAATAGACACCTAAACAGCACGAAAGGTCTTAATATTGACAAAATAAAAGGGGCGAAAGGTCTTAAAATCGACAAACTAATAGGGCAAACATCTTAAAATCTGAAAACTAATGGGGCTGAACATGAGGTACAATGGGGTCACGAAAAACAACCCATCTCCCTTTAAGGTATGAGATTCGTATCCTTTTATAATTGAGGAGAGGTAAGAGGGGCCAGTGTTGCAGGGCAGACTTGTATAACTATAGGGAAAGGTGTTGCGTGAACCCTTGTCGTACGAAGGATGCCAAACTCAATGTAAACCAAGGATAAAACCAAACCGTATGGATCCGTTTCTAAAAATACTTCATTGATATTTAATTCTATCATTAGGGTGGCGGATTTTACTGTGGTGAGATTTAGAATGTGTTTTAAAGTTGCTCTCCCCACTCGTCCCCTCCGCTCCCTCTTTTAATGATCACACAACATTTGATCTCCCCCTCTCTCTCTACACACACATACTGTACATACATACACACACACATACACACCCGTACACGCATACAAACCGTAACTCACAGACGAGACCCTCCTCCTTCTACCTACACATACACACAGACACACACACTCACACAAACACCTACACACACACACACACATATACACACACAGACACACACCCCCACACACATATACACACACAGACACACACACACACACACACACACAGACACAGACACACACACACACACACACACCTGGTTAGCGGGTTCGAAGCAGGCGTTGGTGATCTCAGCCACGGAGATCTGTTCATGGTAAGCCTTCTCCGCGGATATAACGGGGGCGTAGGTGACCAAGGGGAAGTGGATGCGGGGGTAAGGCACCAGGTTGGTCTGGAACTCCGTCAGGTCCACGTTCAGGGCACCGTCGAACCTGCCACAAACAACAATGGCCTCAATATTAAAAAAAAAAAAAAAAAAAACAAAAAAAAAAATCGCTACTATTATAAATAAATATAACACAGAACAATGTCTTCAATATTGTAATAAAATATATCACAGAATAATGTCAATATTGTAAATACAAATAAAATCAAATGCATCCACGAATTACACCAATGTACTGCATATTAAGTAAGGTTATTCTTCTCCCTCTCTATTACCTAAACTCTTTCCTTTATCGGTGACCGGGCAACTCACTAAACTCTGTTTCTTTTCAACTGACGATAAATAGAATTCCTTAGCAGCTAATGTCTCGATACTTAATGGAAAAAATATGAAACTACTATCTCTCTACATCATTTTAAGACCAAGTGTATATAATTAGCACCACATTTCACTGCAAAACCTTCAAAATAACTGAGAAATCTTGATGGAAACTTTGCAATTTTCCGTCAGTTGAAAAGAAACAGACTATAGTAGACCATTTCAACCAGTAGGTCTCAACCAGTGCCAACCCAACCAATACTGTTAGCTTAGACTAGGTTGGGTCATATTAGTTTAGTCATTGATATAGGTAATGATTTGATTGACCCTAGATGATAATATGGCACTGGTTTTGATTGATATAGGTAATGATTTGATTGACCCTAGATGATAATATGGCACTGGTTTTGATTGATATAGGTAATGATTTGATTGACCCTAGATGATAATATGGCACTGGTTTTGATTGATATAGGTAATGATTTGATTGACCCTAGATGATAATATGGCACTGGTTTTGATTGATATAGGTAATGATTTGATTGACCCTAGATGATAATATGGCACTGGTTTTGATTGATATAGGTAATGATTTGATTGACCCTAGATGATAATATGGCACTGGTTTTGATTGATATAGGTAATGATTTGATTGACCCTAGATGATAATATGGCACTGGTTTTGATTGATATAGGTAATGATTTGATTGACCCTAGATGATAATATGGCACTGGTTTTGATTGATATAGGTAATGATTTGATTGACCCTAGATGATAATATGGCACTGGTTTTGATTGATATAGGTAATGATTTGATTGACCCTAGATGATAATATGGCACTGGTTTTCATTTAATATAGGCTGTTTCTTTGCAACTGACGGTAAATTGCAAAGTTACCATCAAAACATTTCAGTTATTTTAAAGATTTTTTAGTGAAGTATGGTGCTAATTATATAAACTTGGTCTTAATATGATGCAGAGACATAGTAGTTTTTTTTTTTTTTAGTTTCCTCCCTAGACCTCCATCAAGCTTAGAAAAACACCCCCTAGACCCCCCTTCAAGATAAATTTGTAAATTTTTCGGTAGAAAAATGTCACGGCCGAAGGCCAGTTCCTCTTAAAATTGAAGGCTCGCTATCGCTTGCCAGGAAATATTCGACACCTAAATGGCACGAAAGGTCTTAAAATTGACAACGAAATGGGGCGAAAGGTGTTAAAGTCGCCAAACTAATAGGCCGAACGTCTTATAATCTCAAAACTAGTGGGGCTAAACATTAGGGAGAAGGGGGTCAAGAAAAACGGCCTGCCTCCTCTTAAATGGTCTACTATTTGCATTGTCCGGGAAACCATGAAATATACAAGTCTGTTTGGATTGGTGTTAGGGGTGGCCTGTGGTGTCGTTGGTAGCACGCTCGTTTACAACAGAGAGGACCGGGTTCGATTCCCAGCAGGTGGAGGAGATGTTTGGGTAGTCTCCCTAACACCTCTTTTCCTCTGTTCGCCCAATACTAAGAGCCAGGGTATATAGGGTCAGTTCCCTCATCCCTTAAGGGGAGGTGGGCCATTTTTATGGTCCCTTTTTTCTTCCTCATGCTTAACCCCATTAGTTTTGAGATTTTAAGGCGTTCGCCCCATTAGTTTGTCGATTTTAAGACCTTTCACCTCATTTCGTTGTCAATATTAAGACCTTTGAGCCCTTTAGGTGTCTATTTTTGTCCTGCCGAGCGATAGCGAGCCTGTAATTGGGGAGGAGCCGGCCTTTGGCCGTGACATTTTTCTACCGAAAAATGTACAAATTAATTTTGAAGAGGGATATAATGGCTGTTTTTTAAGTTTGATGGAAGTCTGGGGAGGAAACTAACAAATAGATGAATATATAAATAAATAGACCCCCCAAAATAACCACTGTCCCCTTAATAACAAAATAAATAAAAAGGTGTATGTGGGTCATGTATGTTTATGTTCTCCCTCCCTCTCTGCTCCCTCCTCTATCATTACCTCCCTCTCAACCTATTCCCTTCCCTGCCTCTCCTTCTCTGCTCCCTCCCTCTCTGCTCCCTCCTCTATCATTACCTCCCTCTCAACCTATTCCCTTCCCTGCCTCTCCTTCTCTGCTCCCTCCCTCTCTGCTCCCCCTCTATCATTCCTCCCTCTCCCTCTCAACCTATTCCCTTCCCTGCCTCTCCTTCTCTGCTCCCTCCCTCTCTGCTCCCTCCTCTATCATTACCTCCCTCTCAACCTATTCCCTTCCCTGCCTCTCCTTCTCTGCTCCTTCCTTTACTGCTCCCTCCCTCTCTGCTCCCTCCTCTATCATTACCTCCCTCTCAACCTATTCCCTTCCCTGCCTCTCCTTCTCTGCTCCTTCCTTTACTGCTCCCTCCCTCCCTCTCTGCTCCCTCCTCTATCATTACCTCCCTCTCAACCTATTCCCTTCCCTGCCTCTCCTTCTCTGCTCCCTCCCTCTCTGCTCCCTCCTTCTCTGCTCCCTCCCTCTCTGCTCCCTCCTTCTGTGCTCCCTCCCTCTCTGCTCCCTCCTCTATCATTACCTCCCTCTCAACCTATTCCCTTCCCTGCCTCTCCTTCTCTGCTCCCTCCCTCTCTGCTCCCTCCTTCTGTGCTCCCTCCCTCTCTGCTCCCTCCTCTATCATTACCTCCCTCTCAACTTATTCCCTTCCCTGTCCTTCCTTCTCTGCTCCCTCCCTCTCTGCTCCCTCCTTTACTGCTCCCTCCCTCTCTGCTCCCTCCTCTATCATTACCTCCCTCTCAACTTATTCCCTTCCCTGTCCTTCCTGCTCTGCTCCCTCCCTCTCTGCTCCCTCCTTCTCTGCTCCCTCCCTCTCTGCTCCCTCGTCTATCAGTACCTCCCTCTCAACTCATTCCCTTCCCTGTCCTTCCTTCTCTGCTCCCTCCTTTATCATTAGCTTCCTCTCAACCCATTCCCTTCCATCTCTCCCACTTATACTTCTTCGCCCGTATATCCTCTATCCTTCTATTCTCTCTTTTGTTCATCACTCCTCCTTCCTAGAGATCCTATAGTTATAAAGTAGTTACTATAGGATCTCTACTCCTTCCTAGCCATCTAACCTCTCAACCTCTCAAACTACCCCTTCCCTGTCCTTCCTTCTCTTTGTCTCTCCCACTTCTACTTCTTCACCCATATATCCTTTATCCTTCTATTCTCTCTTTCTAGCCATCTAACCTGAGGGATGCGGTGATGGAGGAGACAACCTGGCCAATCAGTCTGTTAAGGTTGGTGTAGGTGGGCCGTTCGATGTTCATGTTCTTCCTGCAGATGTCGTAGATGGCTTCATTGTCGACCATAAAGGCACACTCGGAGTGCTCTAGGGTAGTGTGGGTGGTCAGGATGGCGTTGTAGGGCTCCACCACCGCCGTCGCTACCTGAGGGGGGAGGGCGGGGAAGGGAGAGTTACAAGATTTAGAGATATAGATAGAAGGATTATATAGAAGTTGAAAGGGATATTCAGAACCCCTTCATTACCGGTGACGTATTCTTATTTGATTTCAGCTACATTTAGACGATTTTATGAAGCTTAAGAAGGATATATGGTAGCTAAAACGATTAATTGATATTATGTGTAGCCTTATAATGGGTAAACGTCCTTCGGAAGCTGAATAAAATTGTCATATAGTTTGCAGAATATAACGAAAAGGACGTCCTCAGTGCTGAACGGGTTAAGCAGGACGTATGCATTAGAATTAAACAACATTATATATATATATATATTCTCTTTTAAACAGACGAGGTTAAAGGCAACAGCAGTTTCAGCATTCAGTATTTTATTGTTACAGCTTTCAATAGTTCTAACAATTTTCCTCTGGGGTTCAGAGATGAGGTACAACAGGTTAGCAAAATTCATGGTGGATCCAACGTTTCACAAGTAAACATCTTGCATCTTCAGGGAATGGGCAGGTAATGATTAGAATAAGGACAAAGCAACATATTTATACAAAACATGACACAGACTCGCCTTTCCCGTCGACTAACCCTCCACCTTCAATCTGGCGCTATAAAAGATCACTATCAAGCCCCCCACCATCTTGCCCTAACTCGCGCCGACCTAGACAAACAAACTACCATACTCGACTAAGAATCAGACCCCAGAAGACTAGCTATTTTAGAAGCTCTATATATCCAAACGCTCAACCCCAGCATCAACAACCAAACACAAGACCTTCAAATTCTTCCTTCAGGCAAGCGCTACAGGCATACTGCCCTCGTTCCTCTCGCCCTGTGCCCCCCTCCCTTACCTTTCCGCACTCAGCACACAACTGACAACACCAACCAATCACAGCCACCCACAGCCAACAACCAACCACCGATAAGATTTAGTGCCCGTCTCGCGAATAGACTGCCTTTCTCCAATGAACAGCCACCCCACACCCAGTAGCTACCTACCTATTCTTGATCCTCGAATTTTGTATAAATATGTTGCTTTGTCCTTATTCTAATCATTACCTGCCCATTCCCTGAAGATGCAAGATGTTTACTTGTGAAACGTTGGATCCACCATGAATTTTGCTAACCTGTTGTACCTCATCTCTGAACCCCAGAGGAAAATTGTTAGAACTATTGAAAGCTGTAACAATAAAATACTGAATGCTGAAACTGCTGTTGCCTTTAACCTCGTCTGTTTAAAAGAGAATCTATTACCTGGCTATACTAACATATATATATATATATATATATATATATATATATATATATATATATATAACTAGCTTACAAAGACTGACTGCAATCAAATCTTGATCACAGCAACTGCATTTTCAATATTTCACCTTTGACCTGCACTTCTCGCCAAACATGAGTTATAAGCCGGTATAAAGACCAGTTCTAGGGTAATATGAACTCGTACACAAGAGCAACATACGCTACACACATACACACAAACGTAACCTATTTTCGTTTTCCTCTCTACCTCGAAAGTGATAGGGTCGTTATAGGTTGAATATTATGTCTGGAGGGTTGCGTAAATGATAGGTCTGATTGTGTAAATAATTGTTGAAGTTAAAGCTAATGGTGGGTTGTATGGATTATGGTACACTATGGCTGCTGACTATCATGAAGAACTCGGGACCAGAGTATGTGTACAGGAATTTGAATTACATTCACTATCTCACAATCAAGCATTAGACACACAATGTATATGTTTCTATTACTTTTTTATCAACCAATTAATACTATCATTATTATTTTTTATTATATAAGTGTTAGTATTGTCAGGCAAAACTAAAACCCGCGCAGTTGCCCACGTGAATTTGTTTACACTCCGTGATTCTACATATGGAAGAAATCGTTTATGATTGAATTCGAATTTTAAATGATAATAATGCATTAGTTAATCCATATGACCAATTTGCAGTTTTAATAGCGAATTATTCTTGTTAGTCAGTCACAATAATAAATATTGTCAGCATAAAATCGTGGAGTCATTCACATTGATGTGGCCAACTGTACATCATAGCTTGACAGGCCGATGGCAGGTTACTCCTAAATTACAGGCTTGCTATCGCCCTATTTTGGGACATCCTGTATAACTGTTTATCAGTTTAGGATTCTTGGTTACAAAGATCATATAATCGTAACAGTTCCTCAGTTTAGGTTTCTTGATTATATAGTTCATATTATATAACAGTGTTTATCATCAGCTTACATAAGGGTATTCGCTAATTTGATAAACAATACACGCAATCGGTGTACGTATGTATAAATTTATTTTTCAGAAAACACAATTATATAATCACACTATAGATGTAGATGTAGAAAGAAAATGTCATGATTATTAGTTTAGCACATAACACGTGAGAATACCTATGGCGAGGGGTAGTTGGCGAACTCCAGCCGGTTTATCATAAAATGCAGGGGAGAGTCTAAAAGATACAATAGTTAGTATGTGTTAGTACCTGAGGCGCGGGGTAGATGGCGAACTCTAGCTTGCTCTTCTTGCCGTAGTCCACCGAGAGCCGCTCCATCAGTAGGGAGGTGAAGCCAGAGCCAGTACCACCACCGAAGGAATGGAACACCAGGAAGCCCTAAAAGGTAAACATAACAAGAATTACAATACAGGGAGGTTGTTTTCTAGGGATCTATCAGTTGCAATTAGCCACTTGCGAGTTTCAGGCTATAAGGAAGTTGGAGCCATAAACATCGATATTAAACAGAAATACAATAATAATGTAGGTTTCTAATGGATAAAAAGTATGTTGAATTTGGTTTTATGTATTTATATAAGCACTACAACCGCAATTTAGGTGATAATTCTGTTAATTATCGATGTCTACACCCCCAACTTCCTTATAGCCTGAAACTTAAATTGTTACATAAATTTAATATTTTAGGGTCAATTATTGTGACTGTATTCTAAAATTTGACATCAATAATTTTAATCAAGCATTTTTAACTTAAAGTTTCTTGTATAACCTCTGCTTACTTTTTGTCTGTTTGTATTTATTGTTTTTCTTTTTCTATTATTATTATTGATGATTTTTTTAAATTAATTGTTGTTGTTAAAAGAGTACTCTTTGTTTAAATCTGTTGTTGCTTCTTCATATTTTGCAATTATTTGTCTTTATATTATAGCTATTCATTGTCGATAGTATCAATTGCTTACTTTTGCGATTTCCTTAGATAATTTGTACAATAAATGTAGGTTATTTGTAGGGTAGCTATTGATTGGGGTCACTTGAGGCATGCTATGCTTACAGGTACCTACCCGATAGCACTATCGTTAGTGAGTGCTGTAATTGTTTTGTAATATTATAGATATCTTATCAATATTTGTATTTTGTACTATTGTTAATGTCTTGTCATGTTGCAAATTTGATTGTAAATGAACATTTTGGCATTTGACATGTAGTTTCTATATTCATGCAGAGTTTAGTCAAATTTACCAGAACGTCCCGGACTTCTCAAATTGACTAATTCCTTGAACGTGACGATAGTGCGTTGTTATGTGTGCGATTAGTTTGCTTGGGAACCAGATTAACTTGTACACCCTATGTGGTGGATTGTGTTCTTTTATTTCATAAATTTTATTTTAGTAAGCGTTGTTTCCACATAGCGATTTTGATAAGTTAATTTGACTTTACAGTATATTGTCTTTGTCCCAGTTTTGGTTTGTTTAGTTTGCAAGTTTTACATTTTAACTCACAAGTGGTCAATTAGAAGCCAAGGTCAGTGCCCTCGCAAATGGAATGAAACAAACGGGAAACCTTAAAATATAAGCATGTGGAGCGAATTAAAGTTATTTAGTAGGTAGGTTATTCTGGGGCTCTATTAATGGTTAAGTAGAAGCCAGAGTCAGTGCCCCCGCCTGAGTATTGGAACACCAAGAAACCTTAAAATGTAAACACGGAGAGCTTGAAAGGAATTAATGGTTACTCTAGAACAAGTTTATAGAGCTTCACTGTCCTTATCACACTTACAAACAGAAGGTTATTCTATAGGTTATTAAATAATTAATTACGTAATATAATGGAAATTTACATTTATCACATTTCTCAGTTTAACATAAATGTAATTCATTGCTTGCACTTGGAGGGAGTGGTAATACATTATTTCTTGCTTAAGGGGAGGCTGACCGTTTGTTTGGTCTATTAATTCATTTATTCATATATATATTTTTTTTAGTTTCCTTCCTAGACCTCCATCAAGCTTAGAAAAACACCCCCTAGACCCCCCTTAGAGACAAATTTTTACATTTTTCGGTAGAAAAATTTCCCGGCCAAAGGCCGGTTCCTCTTAAAATTGCAGGCTCGCTATCGCTCGCCAGGAAATAATCGACACCTAAATGGCATGACAGGGCTAAAAATTGAAAACGAAATGGTGCGAAAGGTGTTAAAATCGCCAAACTAATGGGCCGAACGTCTTAAAATCTCAAAACTAGTGGGGCTAAACATTAGGGAGAAGGGGGTCCAGAAAACAGTCTGCCTCCCCTTAAGCTGAAGGTCGATGGATAATAGATATGTTGAACCTATTAACCTACAATTTGATTTCGTGCTTTATCCTCTTTTATATATTTCATTTTATTATATATATATATATTTATATATATATATATAATAAAATGTAATATATAAAAGAGGATAAAGCACAACCTGTAGCCAATATTTGGTTAAGGGGGCCAACCTCTCTTTCTCTCCTTCTTTCTTTGGCTTGTATCCATTCGGCTCCATCAGCATACTGTTTTAAGACGCTTACCCGCGTCCAGGTGTCAATATTTTCCTGGCGAGCGGTAGCGAGCCAGCATATATATATTTTTGCTTCGACAGCAAGCTAAATTTTTACATTTTTCGATAGAAAATTTGTCCGGCGAAGCCGGATTTCTCCATACAATGCTGGCTCGCTATCGCTCGCCAGGAAGAAATCGACACCTGGATGGGGATAAACGTCTTAAAACAGTTGGCTGAATGGGGCCGAATGTATACAAGCCAAAGAAAGAGAGAAAAGGAGACAAAAACAAAAACGGTGATAACATCTTTTCAGGAAAGTGTGTCAGTCCAGTTACATTGTATAGTATCACGTCACGTGGTTGACACAAAGACCTAGACGGTGTCACACGAGCGAGTTTTCCGTCAATTTCTACGGTCAATTGTAGTCTGGCAGCTTCTAAATCTAAGTTCCATAAACATTAAAGTATAATTTCTCAACTTAATCTTCGTCTATCCAAAACTCTCTACTCTCCTACTTAGTTTAGGAGTAAAGTTGGTTGGTGGAGAGAACATAATAATTACTATAGCCATCTGACCTGACCTGACCTAAAATAATCAACATTCGATCTAATTTCCGTTTCCAATGCGAAAGAGCCTCATAATAGTACGAGAAAATACTTGCTCTTCGAAAACTGGCGGGAAATGGGCTTGTCTGCCACCACCTTAAGGGGGCTCACCTCATTTGATTTCGCTCTCTCTCCCTCTGTCTTTGGCTTTGTATCCATTCGGCCCCATTCAGCCTACTGTTTTAAGACGTTTATCCCCATTCAGGTGTCGATTTTTCCTGGCGAGCGGGAGCGAGCCAGCATATTTTTTAAATGTGTTTTTGACAGCAGGCTATATTTGTAAATTTTTCAATAGAAAAATATCTCCGGCGAAGCCAGATTTCTTCATACAATGCTGGCTCGCTATCGCTCGCCAGGAGGAAATTGACACCTGGTTGGGGATAAAAATCTTAATAACAGTAGACTGAATGGGGCAGAATGGACACAAGCCAGAAAAAGAGAGAAAACAAAACAGGTTCACCCCCTTAATGCCTAATAAGTTACCTGTAGCCCTGTGCACTGATCAGACAGCCTCCGGGTCCTGTCCATCACTATGTCAACAATCTCCTTTCCTATGGTGTAGTGGCCGCGGGCGTAGTTGTTGGCAGCGTCCTCCTTACCAGTGATCAGCTGCTCCGGGTGGAACAACTGACGGTACGCTCCGGTCCGAACCTCGTCTGAAAACAAGAAGAAGAAAAAGGTTATAGGCTCCTCGACGACGTATACAAACAAGAAGAAGAAGAAGGTTATAGGCTCCTCGACGACGTATACAAACAAAAGAAGAAGAAGAAGGTTATAGGCTCCTCGACGACGTATACAAACAAGAAGAAGAAGAAGGTTATAGGCTCCTCGACGACGTATACAAACAAGAAGAAGGTTATAGGCTCCTCGACGACGTATACAAACAAGAAGAAGGTTATAGGCTCCTCGACGACGTATACAAACAAGAAGAAGAAGAAGGTTATAGGCTCCTCGACGACGTATACAAACAAGAAGAAGAAGATGGTTATAGGCTCCTCGACGACGTATACAAACAAAAGAAGAAGAAGAAGGTTATAGGCTCCTCGACGACGTATACAAACAAGAAGAAGAAGAAGGTTATAAGCTCCTCGACGACGTATACAAACAAGAAGAAGGTTATAGGCTCCTCGACGACGTATACAAACAAGAAGAAGAAGGAGATAGGTTATAGGCTCCTCGACGACGTATACAAACAAGAAGAAGAAGGAGATAGGTTATAGGCTCCTCGACGACGTATACAAAGAAGAAGAAGAAGGTTATAGGCTCCTCGACGACGTATATAGACTAATAACACACATAACAACGCCACTCCAACAGATTCCTCTCTCTCCAGCCTAATAACACACATAACAACGCCAATCCAACAGCTTCCTCTCTCTCCAGCCTAATAACACACATAACAACGCCAATCCAACAGCTTCCTCTCTCTCCAGCCTAATAACACATAACAACGCCAATCCAACAGCTTCCTCTCTCCAGACTAATAGCAAACATAACAAAGCCACTCCAACAGCTTCCTCTCTCTCCAGCCTAATAACACACATAACAACGCCAATCCAACAGCTTCCTCTCTCTCCAGCCTAATAACACACATAACAACGCCAATCCAACAGCTTCCTCTCTCTCCAGCCTAATAACACACATAACAACGCCAATCCAACAGCTTCCTCTCTCCAGACTAATAGCAAACATAACAAAGCCACTCCAACAGCTTCCTCTCTCTCCAGCCTAATAACACACATAACAACGCCAATCCAACAGCTTCCTCTCTCTCCAGCCTAATAACACACATAACAACGCCAATCCAACAGCTTCCTCTCTCCAGACTAATAGCAAACATAACAAAGCCACTCCAACAGCTTCCTCTCTCTCTCTCCAGCTTAATAACACACATAACAACGCCAATCCAACAGCTTCCTCTCTCTCCAACCTAATAACACACATAACAACGCCAATCCAACAGCTTCCTCTCTCTCCAGCCTAATAACACACATAACAACGCCAATCCAACAGCTTCCTCTCTCTCTCCAGACTAATAACAAACATAACAAAGCCACTCCATCAGCTTCCTCTCTCTCCAACACCCCTTCTCACTCTTCAGAAAAATAGGAAAAGTAGAATGTAGATACGAGGTGCTGTTGTAAAGGCTTATCCTTCAATACCTTCACCTGACCTGACATAACAAAGCCACTCCAACAGCTTCCTCTCTCTCTAACACCCCTTCTCCCCTCTCTACACTCTTCAGAAAAAAATAGGAAAAGTAGAATGTAGATACGAGGTGCCGTTGTAAAGGCTTATCCCTCAATACCTTCACCTGACCTGACATAACAAAGCCACGCCAACAGCTTCCTCTCTCTCTCTAAAACCCCTTCTCCCCTCTCTACACTCTTCAGAAAAAAATAGGAAAACTAGAATGTAGATACGAGGTGCCGTTGTAAAGGCATATCCCTCAATACCTTCACCTGACCTGAGGATACCATCTACGGAATGTGGAAGAAAAAACAGGGACAATGAAAGAGATGAATTGAGAAGAAAAGAAAGAAACCAAATATATAAGATAATTAAGAAAGAACACTAATCCAGAAGAACGAAGGATATAAGAGAAGAAAGAAGACTAATCCAGAAGAACAAAGGATATAAGAGAAGAAAGAAGACTAATCCAGAAGAACAAAGGATATAAGAGAAGAAAGAAGACTAATCCAGAAGAACAAAGGATATAAGAGAAGAAAGAAGACTAATCCAGAAGAACAAAGGATATAAGAGAAGAAAGAAGACTAATCCAGAAGAACAAAGGATATAAGAGAAGAAAGAAGACTAATCCAGAAGAACAAAGGACATAAGAGAAGAAAGAAGACTAATCCAGAAGAACAAAAGATATAAGAGAAGAAAGAAGACTAATCCAGAAGAACAAAGGATATAAGAGAAGAAAGAAGACTAATCCAGAAGAACAAAGGACATAAGAGAAGAAAGAAGACTAATCCAGAAGAACAAAAGATATAAGAGAAGAAATAAGACTAATCCAGAAGAAAGAAGACTAATCCAGAAGAAAGAAGACTAATCCAGAAGAACAAAAGATATAAGAGAAGAAAGAAGACTAATCCAGAAGAACAAAGGATATAAGAGAAGAAAGAAGACTAATCCAGAAGAACAAAGGATATAAGAGAAGAAAGAAGACTAATCCAGAAGAACAAAGGACATAAGAGAAGAAAGAAGACTAATCCAGAAGAACAAAGGATATAAGAGAAGAAAGAAGACTAATCCAGAAGAACAAAGGATATAAGAGAAGAAAGAAGGCTAATCCAGAAGAACAAAGGATATAAGAGAAGAAAGAAGACTAATCCAGAAGAAAGAAGACTAATCCAGAAGAACAAAGGAAGATAATTAATTGTAAATAGAGAACAAGTAATACACAAATAAAAAGGAGCACGTCACAAGGAAAGCATAAACCCCCAGGGAAGTGCCGTTAGTAAGGCATATTACTTCCCGAACCTTAAGGGGTGATTTCCACTTGAGGGACTCTTTTCTTGGCCCCTTTCTCCCTCATGTCTAGCCCCATTGCTTTTGAGATTTTAAGACGTTTGCCCCATTAGTTTGGTGATTTTAAGAATTTCCGCCCCATTCTGTCAATTTTAAGACCTATCTTGCCATTTAGGTGTCGATTTTATCCTGGCGAGCGATAGCGAGCCTGTATTTTAAGAGTAACCGGCCTTCGGCCGGGACATTTTTCTACCGAAAAATTTACACATTTATCTTGAAAGGTGGTCAAGGGGATGTAATTGTTTAGCTTGATGGAGGTCTGGGAGGAAACTAGAAACCTCCCCTCAACTGAACTGAACTGCAGCTATAGGCTATCGTAACAGCTTTCCCTACGACCTCTCCCGACCCAGATTGACCCTTATCGTGCATCTGTATAAGGGTCAATCTGAGTCGGGAAAGGTCGTAGGGAAAGCTTTTACGATGTTTAAGGGGGCCCACCTCGCTTTTTTTCCTTTTCTCTCCCTCTCTCTTTGGCTTGTATCCATTCGGCCCCATTCAGCCTCCTGTTTAAGACGTTTACCCCTATGTAGTGGTCAATATTTTCCTGGCGACCGGTAGCGAGCCAGCATATATATATCTTTGTTTTGACAGCAAGCTAAATTTGTACATTTTTCGATAGAAAAATTTCTCTGAAGCCGGATTTTTCCATACAATGCCGGCTCGCTATCGCTCGCCAGGAAGAAATCGACTCCTGGATGGGGATACACGTCTTAAAACAGTTGGTGAATGGGGCCGAATGAATACAAGCCAGAGAAAGAGAGGAAAGGAGAGAACAAATGCAGGTGACCCCCCTTAACCCTTTCTACTACCCCAGATCCTTCTTAAACTGCATAACATCGTCTAAATAATATAGCTGGGAAACAATTGAAAGACGTCGCCGGTCAAGAAGGGGTTAATTAGCTGTGCATCCCTTATAAGAGAGCCCACCTCGCTTCTTTTATCTTTCTGTCCCTCTCTCTTTGGCTTTTATCCATTCGGCCCCATTCAGCCTACTGTTTTAAGACGTTTACCCCCATCCAGGTGTCAATATTCTCCTGGCGAGCGGCAGCGAGCCAGCATATATATATTTTTGTTTTGACAGCAAGTTAAATGTGTACATTTTTCGATAGAAAAAATTCTCCGGCGAAGCCGGATTTCTCCATACAATGCTGGCTCGCTATCGCTCGCCAGGAAGAAATCGACACCTGGATGGGGATAAACGTCTTAAAACAGTTGGCTGAATGGGTCCGAATGGATACATGCCAGAGAAAGAGAGAAAAGGAGAGAAAGATAAAACAAAAATCGGTGACCCCCCTTAACCAATCACTAAAACTGTCGGTATACGTTCCTGTTCGCACCTCCTCTGTAAACAACAACAACAACAACAACAACAACGCTATCATTCACTATAGTCCATTCATTATAGGTAGGCCACAACTTGTAACCCATAACCTCTGTAACTCAAAAAGAGCTAAAGCAAATTGGCTGTTAATGTCCACACCTATTTCCTGGCTGACCCTTCCTAAATGGTAGAAATATGAGTTCGATTATTCAAATCGTTTCTTAGTTATAGAGGTTAGAATTCTGTACATTTCCACACCTATTCCCTGGCTGACCCTTCCTAAATGGTAGAAATAATAGTTCGATTATTCAAGTCGTGTCTTAGTTATAGAGGTTAGAAGTCAAGAGATTACGCCTACTTATCACGAATTGACTATAGATATTGGGTATTTATTCCTTCCCTGTGATCAGCTGCTCCTGTTCGAACCTAATCTACTGTATAATCAATAACTCCAATGAGATTACTGCCAGAATCAAATCATGGGAATTTGTGTGGGGGAAGGGAGACGGTAATTTAGAGGGATGTGAGGGGTAGAGAGGTCGACAGGGTTTGATCAATGGCTAATCATTTATATTCTGCTACCAGATGAAGGCACTGATCAAGTTTGGTCGAAATCTATTCACATTTTGTTTCTATAAAAACAAAAACGAGTGAGTGCTGGTCCTATCCAGAGTGAGGTTTGGCATCCTCTACCCAACCTTAGCCATTTTTGTCTGTCTCTTTGACTGTCCTACTTTTCCTAATGGGGGCAGGGGGCTAGACGTAATCCTCCTACCCTTGTAAAATTCACCTACTAGACGAGACAGAGTAAGGGGCGAGGGAACACGAAAGTGGTCCCGGACCCTAAGAATTGGAACTTTAAATGTTGTTTCTGTTCGACCTCTGTCTCGATTAGGTCACCCCATGAGTATATACATACAAACGTACATACACATCCAGATTACAAACTAACTTACACATTAATAGAAGGACACTCACAACATGACCTTATCTTCACCAAACACCGTGTGACGCAATGTGCGTACAGTTGGAGACCTATTTCAAATTCAGCGTAATTTCCTTAATTTGATGATGTAATGAAAACGGTCGATTCTAATTTAGCTTGGGAGGGAATAATAATTTCTTTAAGGTAATGAATCTAAGAACTAGATATTCTAAGAACAGAAGCAAGTTAATCGAAATTATTAAAACAAATGAAGAGCAAACCTTGTCATAAAGAAACCTAGATTACTACAGTATATCTAGAAGAAACCTAGATTACTACAGTATATCTAGAAGAAACCTAGATTACTACAGTATATCTAGAAGAAACCTAGATTACTACAGTATATCTAGAAGAAATATATAAAATGTGGACAAGATTATAGTATTCAATTCCAATCATTGTAATAGGTGTACAAATATAGAGACTTGCTGGTTACATTATTTGGTTCTGGTGTAACTGCCGGGCCGGGATAAGAATAGGAAAGGTGGGCCGACACTTTGTAAACACCATATGAGGAGGAGCACTGTAAACGGGTTACTGTATATATCATTATTTATTCATATCTTTATTTATTCTATATCTTCTTTAGTTTCCTCCCAAGACCTCCATCAAGCTTAATAAGTATACCCAAGACTCCCCATAGTTATAAATTTGTAAAAAATTTCGGTAGAGAAAATGTCCCGGCCGGAGGCCGTTTTCTCCTAAATTTCAGGCTCGCTATCGCTTGCCAGAAAAAAATACAACACCTAAATGGCACAAAAGGTCTTAAAATCGCTAAACAAATTAACCGAACGTCTTAAAATCTCAAAACTACTTTGGCCTCATATTAGAGAGAAGGGGGTCCATAAAATACAATCCTCCCTTATTGACAACGTTTGGCATAATATACCTTCATCGTTTGGCCTCATCAAGCTGTATGCCAAACCTTGTCATTAACCCTCCAGGAGTATCACGCATTATGACAGTTCATTCTGGCTATCATTAGACGATTTTATGCAGTTTAGGAAAGATCTGTGAGAATGAAAAGGGCATAGACTATCTCAGTTAACCCCTTCTGTACCGAAATGTCTTTTTAGTTTTATTCTAGCAATATTTTAGACGATTCTGTGCAGTTTGAGAAGGATCTGTGGTAGTAAAAAGGATTAAGTGAGATAGTTCGAAGCCTATTAATTGCTTTAAGCCCTTTATAAACTGAATAAAATCGTCTAATAATAGCCAGAAACAAAATTAAAAGGACGTCCCCGGTACAGAAGGGGTTAACCCTCTGGCTATCATAAGCTTCTGCTAATGTGAATAAAATCGTCTAGTAATAGCCAAAATAAAGTGTTAAAACGTGTGATAATCGTGAAGGTGTTGAAGTGCTCCTCCTCTCACGGTGTGTTTATTCCCTCTGTCAACTTTTCCGTGCACGATAGCGCATTTGTACCTTTAATTCTGGCTAGAGTTAGACGATTCAAGCAGTTTAAGAACCTATATTATTCAGAGGGTTTATTGAGATTGTATTTGCCCCTTTGAGCACTTGCCTTTTATAAAAGAAGGAACATTAATAATAAAGTTATGGCAGTCAAATTTTAACACAACGTTAAGCATGTTTTGAAATATGTTTTGCAATAACAGGGATCTAAATGTATATATAATATCAAGCATATAACAAGTTATAAGTAATACATTTTTGCTAATTCTTTGGCCATTTTTAAAAGGCTATAATTAGAAAATGCCTATAGTTAGAGGTTTCATTGTTTTATCCCTGAAATACCTCTATATAAATGTTATTTTGTTAGGAGGAATTTTATGTAGGACATTAATGAAAGCAGTTATGAATATTAATGAAAGCAGTTATGAATATTAATGAAAGCAGTTATGAATATTAATGAAAGCAGTTATGAATATTAATGAAAGCAGTTATGAATATTAATGAAAGCAGTTATGAATATTAATGAAAGCAGTTATGAATAATAATGAAAGCAGTTATGAATATTAATGAAAGCAGTTATGAATATTTAAATCAAATAATAATTATATTCATTAAATGAGTGAGAAAATGAAACAAAAACAAGATTTATCAATACTTAGAATCAAGTTAGAGCAATTCTCTCCTAAACAAATTTTGTATTTTAAATTAGAATTAAAATGACACCTGAATCATTAAAATTGGTCCATAAATGGCTGAGCAGATGCCTTTTTGATATATGTAATATACTAAATAATCCGTTTAGAGAAAACGAAGGCTAAAGTTTGATACTACTTGATATTACGGAAATTTCTGCATTATCAAAGTGAATGAGTTGCAATTTTCATCAGAAATTTATATTTATACAAAAGCTTCGCAGTTTGTGTACCATACGCGTCACGTCACGCGTACCTGGCGTCCAGGGTATTATACCTTGGCTGAAGCGTGTGAGTTGTGTCCATTTAAAGTGCGGTAGGACATTAAATAATTGTATGACAACCATGATGATCTACGATACAACAGGGAACATGTTAGGTGATTTTTGGGTGTGATTTTCAAAATTGACCTGAAAGATCAATTTTATGGTGTATTTAGCGAATGCCCCCCTTATTTAAGGACCTATGCTATTCAGAGGGTGTATTGAGATCGTATTTACCCCTTTAAGTACTAGATGTAGATTATTAGTAGTCATTAGCCAGCCCTTACTCCCACAAGTGGTAGGGAGGATCAGCAGAAGACAAAAGAAAGGAAAAAAAGGTGACAGGAGAAGAACACATATAACAGATTATAACAGGTTATGCTTATTATTAAGGGGAGGGTGTTTTCCTGGATCCCCCTTCTCCCTCATGTTTAGTCCTTTTTGTTTGAGATTTTAAGACAGTAACCCCATTTGTTTGATGATTTAAAAACCTTTCGCCTCATGTGTTGCCAATATTAAGACCTTTCATGCCATTTAGGTGTCGATTTTGTTTTCCTGGGTAGCGATAGCGAGCTGTTTATCTTCAACTTTATGCAAGCAACATTTTCCGACACCTTGGCATTGGTATCGACAGACTGAAATGAGTTTTTCTTATTGGGAGATTTTTAGTGTGTGTCCCAGAAACCTCTTCGAGGTAAATTTGTATATTTTTCGGCAGAAGAATGTACTGGCCGAAGGCTGGTTCCTCCTAAATTGCATGCTCGCTATCGCTCGTCAAGAAAAAAGGAAACCTAAATGGCAAGAAATGTCTTATAATTGACAAGGAAATTGGGCGATATATCTTAAATCTCCAAACTAATAGGGCACAGGTCTTGAAAATATCAAAACTAATGGGGCTAAACATGAGGGAAAAGGGTGTCAAGAGAACATCCTGCAGACAGTATTACATTCTCCGTATCGATAACGTCTTTTAATGTTTATTCTAGCTGTATTTAGACGATGTTGTGATGTATAAGAAGGATCCGTGGTAGTATAATTGGTAGTGAGATAGTTTGAAGCTTTTTAATTGCTTGAGGCCCTTGTTAAACTGAATGGAATCGTCTAATAATAGCTGGAATCAAATAACAAAAACGTCGCCAGTAAGGAAGGGGTTAACCCATACAGTACCAGGGATGGCCTTTTCATCATATTCTGGCAGCTATTGGACGATTTTATACAGCTTAGGATGGACCTCTAGCAATAATAAGGCTTCAAACTATCTCAAACAACCCTTTTAGCTACCACAGATCCTCCCTAAGCTGCATAATAATACAGACTAATAACACACATAACAAAGCCACTCCAACAGCTTCCTATCTCTCCTACACCCCTTCTCCCCTCTCTACACTCTTCAGAAAAATAGGAAAAGTAGAATGTAGATACGAGGTGCCACTGTAAAGGCTTATCCCTCAATACCTTTACCTGACCTGATCGTCTAAATATAGCTAGAATAAAACGAAACACACGCCGCTGGTACTCAAAGGGTTAACATCCACCGTACCGATAACGGAAGGCTCCAGGTCGACGAAGATGGCCCGGGGTACGTGTTTGCCGCCGCCCGTCTCGCTGAAGAAGGTGCTGAAGGAGTCGTCGCCGCCATCTATGTTCTTGTCTGAGGGCATGGTACCGTCCGGGGCGATACCGTGCTCCAGGCAGTACAACTCCCAGCACGCGTTCCCCATCTGGACACCCGCCTGGCCCACGTGGATGCTGATACATTCGCGCTGGAAGGAGAGAGAGAGGTGGATTGATAGCTAGATAGACAAATAGACACATGTAATTGATAGTTAGTTAAATAGATAAATCCGAGAGAGAGAGAGAGAGAGGTGATTTGATAAGTAAATAGACAAACAGACATGTAGATTAGCTAAATATATAGGTAAATCCACATATATATATACTGCATATATATTAATAGACACCCGCCTGACCTACGTGGATCCTGATACATTCGCGCTGGGGAAAGAGAGAAAGAGAGATGGGTTGATAGAGAGACAAATAGACACATGTACTTGATGGTTAGATAAATAGATAAATCCAGAGAGAGAGAGGTGGGTTGATAGGTAAATGGATAGATACACAGACATATATAATAGATAGCTAGATAAATAGATCAATCCGAGAGAGAAAGAGAGAGAGAGAATACAAAGGAGTACAAAGGAAATCAAGCAACAACAGGTCTAGTGACCCTTCTAGGCTGCTTGTCCTCCAAAACACTGAGGATCAAGTGTCCAAACAGTGGTTTAGAGTGGGTAAGGGAACATGGAAAGGGAACTACTGCCCTGGAACTAATGTCCATGGCAGGATTAGGAAGTTAGTAGGGGACAGATGGGTTAGTAACTAAGGGGGGATAAAATAAAGTTATTCATTTACAAACGCAGTCAGTCGCGGGTTTGATGCAAGATATTTGTCTAGGCGAAGTTTAAATGAATCAACGGTGCTGCAGTCTATAATGTCTCGAGGAAGCCCATTCCATAAGTTGACAACTCGATTGAAGAAGAAATTTTTAGATTCGTGTGAGTTAAAAGATTTACCATTAATTTTGCAACCGTTTCCCCGCGTGTAATTAGATTGATCGATAGTGAAATACTTACTACAGTTCATATTGTTGATGCCTTTGATGATTTTGAACACTTGAATTAAGTCGCCTCTTAATCTGCGCTGGGTTAAAGGAAATAGATTTAATTCTCTAAGACGCTCCTCGTATGGTTTGTTCTTTAGGCTAGGTATAATTTTGGTAACTCTCCGTTGAACTCGTTCTAGCTTGTTTATATCTTTTTGGTAATAAGGTCACCAGGATTGAACGCAGTATTCCAGAAGAGGGCGGACTAAGGAATTGTAAAGGGTTAGGATAACTTCTTTGGATTTATGCTCAAATGACCTGCCTATAAAGCCAATTATTTTGTTTGCTTTCTTAACAACTTCTGAACATTGTTGACTCGGTTTTAGGTTACTCGATATTGTTACTCCCTGATCGGTTTATCTGTTTACATTCTTAAGCTGAGTGCCATTCATCGAATAGTTTGCTTTCTCATTTTGGTATCCGATATGTAGTACTTTACATTTATCCGCATTGAAACTCATTTGCCAAATTTGGGCCCAACGTGACAACTTATCTAGATTGTGTTGCATATCGTCAACTTGATCCTAGTACCGATCCCTGGGGTACCCCTCTACTTACATTGGTCCATTTAGATGCCTTACCGTTTATGACTACTCTTTGCTTTCTGTTGCTGAACCAATTTTCTATCCATTTCAATACACCGTCTTGTATTCCATGCGCTTTTAGTTTAAGAAGTAAACGTTTGTGGGGAACTTTGTCAAAAGCCTTTTGAAAATCAAGGTATATAATATCTACAGCTTTACTCTCATCATAGAGGTTGAGGATATCGTGGAAGAAGTCTAAGAGGCTTGTTAAACAGGAACGTTTGTTACGAAAGACGAAAGCCGTGTTGAGTATCTTTAAGTATGTTATTTTCCTCCAAGTGATTTACGAGTCTGTCTCTTATGAGTGTTTCTAGCATTTTACATACAACTGAGGTTAAGTTACTGGGTAGGGATTTGCTGCCTTTTTTTAATATCAGTGTTACGTTGGCTAGCTTCCACTGATCAGGCATATTTCCAGACTGCAAGGATTTATTGAATAGCAATGTCAGTGGTTTGGAGAGAGAGAGAGAGAGAGAGAGAGAGAGAGAGAGAGGTGGATTGATAGGTAAATAGACAAACAGTCTTAGTTTTGAGATTTTAAGACGTTCTTTTGAATATATTTAGGATTTTGAGACCTTTACCCCCATTTTTTTTGTCGAAATTTAGACCTTTCGTTCTGGGTGTTAATTTTTTCCTGGCGAGCGAAAGCTAGCCTGTAATTTTGGAAAGGAACCGGCCTTCGGCCGGACAAAGACCTTTCCAGTGCAAAAATAGTGAAGGTTATAACAAATTGGAGCAGCAGAACTGGGTGACTGGGTGACTGGGTAACTCAACCAGTAGACCAGTCATACCAGTAACTCTCAACCAGTACCAAACCTCCCAATACTGTTAAGTTAGGTCAAGTTATGTTAGTACTCAATATTGGCAGTGGTTTGGTTGGCCCTGGTTGATATTTATCCCTGGTTGAGAGGTACTGGTTGAACTGGTGTAGTGGTTGCCTATACCCTGTTTCATTTCATCTGACGGTAAATTTAATCCCTTAGAAGCTAATTTATCGATACTTAATGAACACAACTATGAAACCACTATGTCTCTGCATCACATAAAGACCAAGTGTATATAGTTAGCACCATATTGCACCACAAAATCTTCAAAACATCCGAGAAATCTTGATGGGAACTTTGCAATCTACCGCCAGTTGAAAAGAAACATAGTATAGTTTGGTTATCCCTGGTTGAGAGGTAGTGGTTGAACTGGTGTGCGGTTGGGTTGCCTGGTGTATGAACCTAAGCAGTGCAGTAGTATTGACCGGGTGGTGGTGGGGTGGGGGGGGGTGGGGTGAGTGCCCTTATAGTCCGGAGGAGCGTCACACCCAGGCGCTGGCTCAAGGGTTGTGTATTGATGGCTGGCAGGACAACCACATCACTACACTGGATATTTTGGGGGTCTATTTATTTATATATTCATTTATTTTTTAGTTTCCTCCCTAGACCTTCATCAATCTTAAAATAAAAAACCCTAGACCCCGTTTCAAGATAAATTTGTAAATTTTTCGGTAGAGAAATGTCCCGGCCGAAGGCCGATTCCTTCTAAAAATACAGGCTCGCTACCGCTTGCCAGGAAAAAATCGACACCTAAATGGCACGAAAGGTCTTATTATTGACAAAGAAATGGGGCGAAAGGTCTCAAAATCGCCAAACTAATGGAACGAACGTTATAAAATCTCAAAAGTAATATGCTATACATGAGGGAGAAGGGGGTCCATAAAATGCGACTACCTCCCCCTTAACTATACTAACTATATTATCAGCTGATGGTAAATTGCCACGTGCCCATCTTGATTATTCTGCTACTATGACTATTGGGTGGCGTAATATTTTTTACATTAACTTGGTATTATCATCGCAGCAATATTGCATCTCTCTCGCTATTATATCGCTACTACAATAATCAGTGCTCCTCAGAGCTCTCTCAGTGTATACCACCTCCTCTACGTAGGGTACGTGGTACCCGTCTTGCAACACAATCCAACCCCTACTCTGTGCAACTCTCCAACCCAAGAGTGAAACGTTACTCTCAGACTTTCTTCTATTCAACAGCTGAGCTCTGGAACTCTCTCCCAGAATCTGTGATTCCCTCCTCCTATGACTTAAATTGCTTCAAACTCTGTGTGTCCAGGCATTTTGAATCGAACGTCCCTTGATTTCGGCCCTGTCACTCTTTCAACTTGGGGGAGGCACTCGCTACAGGCATTTCTGCCTTTTGTCTCCCTCACTCACATAGAAAAAAAAAAAATGTACCGGCGCCGTCCTTTCAATTATATTCTAGCTATATTTAGACAATTTTATGCAGTTTAAGAAGGATCTGTGGTAGTAAAAATGGTTAAGTGAGATAGTTCGATGCTTGTTAATTGACCACTTGCGAGTTTCATTTTATAAGGAAGTTGGAGCCGTGAACATCGATATTAAACAGAAATACAATAATGATGTAGGTTTCTGATGGCTAAAGGGTATGTTGAATTGGGTTTTATGTATTTATGAATGTACTACGACTGTAATTTAGCTCGTAATTCTGCTATATATCGATGTCTACAGCTCCAACTTCCTTATAGAACGAAACTCGCAAGTGGTCAATTGCTGGATGTCCTTTATAAGCTGAATAATATCGTCTAGAAATAGCCAGAATAATAATGAAAACCACATCACCGGTAGAGAAGGGGTTAATGTGACGCAGAGACAGAGTTGCATCCTATTGTATACATTATGGGGGCCCACCTACCACATCACCGGTAGAGAAGGGGTTAATGTGACGCAGAGACAGAGTTGCATCCTATTGTATACATTATGGGGGCCCACCTACCACATCACCGGTAGAGAAGGGGTTAATGTGACGCAGAGACAGAGTTGCATCCTATTGTATACATTATGGGGGCCCACCTACCACATCACCGGTAGAGAAGGGGTTAATGTGACGCAGAGACAGAGTTGCATCCTATTGTATACATTATGGGGGCCCACCTACCACATCACCGGTAGAGAAGGGGTTAATGTGACGCAGAGACAGAGTTGCATCCTATTGTATACATTATGGGGGCCCACCTACCACATCACCGGTAGAGAAGGGGTTAATGTGACGCAGAGACAGAGTTGCATCATATTGTATACATTATGGGGGCCCACCTACCACATCACCGGTAGAGAAGGGGTTAATGTGACGCAGAGACAGAGTTGCATCCTATTGTATACATTATGGGGGCCCACCTACCACATCACCGGTAGAGAAGGGGTTAATGTGACGCAGAGACAGAGTTGCATCCTATTGTATACATTATGGGGGCCCACCTACCACATCACCGGTAGAGAAGGGGTTAATGTGACGCAGAGACAGAGTTGCATCCTATTGTATACATTATGGGGGCCCACTTACCATTTTTTCTCTTTCTCTCCCTCTCTCTCTTTGGCTTGTCTCCATTCGGCCCCATTCAGCCTACTGTTTTAAGACGTTTACCCCCATCCAGGTGTCAATATTTTCCTGGCGAGCGGTAGCGAGCCAGCAGATATATATTTTTGTTTTGACAGCAAGCTAAATTTGTACATTTTTCGATAGAAAAATGTCTCTGGCGAAGCCGGATTTCTCCATACAATGCTGGCTCGCTATCGCTCGCCAGGAAGAAATCGACACCTGGATGGGGATAAACGTCTTAAAACAGTTGACTGAATGGGGCCGAATGGATACAAGCCAGGGAAAGAGAGAAAAGGAGAGAAAGATAAAAAAAAAAACGGTGACCCCCATAAGCATTGATAAATCAGCTGCTTAGGGATGGAATGTACTGTCAGTTGAAATATACAACCGACCATGGCAGAATATTTCAAGCCATAAACCTGCACCAGTCCAACCCAACTGATGCCTGGCAGGACAACCATACCACTACGTCCGTCTATACCATCACGACTAATAGCATAATAATTCAACCCATAACTCTCAACCAGTAGCCTATCATCACAACGCAACTGGTGGCATCTCATCTGGTACGGCTATGTTACGTTATGTTATGTTAGGGTTAGCTTAACTATCACTGGCTAAGGTTTATTTTATTTTTTTTAGTTTTTTTTTTTTAGTATGCCCCCTAGACCTCCGTTAAACTTAGAAATAAACACACACACACACACAAATTGGAGATAAATCTGTTGTTTTCCTAAATTGCAGACGTGTAGTAAGATATTGAAGTAAATTAGAAAGAGGAGGTACAGTAGTTAGTGAGACAAAGTGCTTTTGACTCGACAGGACCTTTTCGAGAAGTGATATATAGTAACCTCCCAACACATGCGAACAGTACTCGATACATGGGTGCACCGTGCCCCTGTACAGAGTAAGAAGCTGTGCGGGAGTAAAGTACCCACGGAGCTGGTTAAGAACACCTAGCTTCTTGGAAGCTGTTTTGCAAAAGTGGTGATATGGTCTTTCCAAGAAGAATCAGAAGAAAAAGTAACACTGAGACTATTGAGCGACGATGAAAGGTTGATTTGTGTGATATTGAAGAGTAAGGGATAATTGTGTGGAAGAACGCGATGGGTAGATAGATGGAGAAATTGGGTTTTGGGAGCATTGAAAGTAACAATATGTTCTCTGCCCCAATCGGAAACAGTTGATAGATCAGAAGATAGACGTGCTTTGGCTTCATCACGTGAATTTTTGAGTGGTTGGATGATTGGATGTTGCAGAAAACTAGTTAAGTAGTGTAGGGTAGAGCTATCATCATATGAGTGGATAGTACTAGAGGCACAGTTGAGAAGTTCACTAATTAATGTTAGAAATAGAACAGGAGATAGGACAGAACACTGGAGTTGATATGTTGAGGAATTGAGCGATGGCTGTACACAACTGCAAGTATGGAACGACCATAAAGGAAATTAGAGATACAGGCATAGATAGAGGGATAGAAACCGAAGAGTAGTAGTTTGGAAATAAGTTATTTGTGCCAGACTCTATTGAATTATTTCGATATGTCTCGCACAATAGAACATGTGTCACCGAAGTCTCGAAAGGAGGGTTACCAAGAGTTAGGAAGGTAAGAAAATATATCACCAGTTGAGCACCCCTTAAGGCAACCATACATTTACCTAAGAAATTTTGAATTAGGAATAGATTAAAATAACTTTAGAGCAATTGAACGATAGTCGGAGGGTTGAGAGCGGTCACCCCTCTTTGAGGCAGGTTGACTAAGAGCAAACATAAACAAGAAGGGAAGATGTTTGAGCAAAGACAGAGATAGGAGAGTTTGTCTAGGCAGGGAGTCAGCACGGAAGCACAGTTTTTTAGTACAACAGGAAGAACATCATCTGGTCTGTACAACTTAGTATTAAGCCCAGAGAGGGCAGAAAGTACACCTTTGGAAGAAATTAAGATATTAGTGAGAGGGAAGTGGGGAAGAGGAATAGCAACAAAATCATCGAAGGTTGTGTTTTAGCAAACGTTTAAGCGAAGAGTTCAGATTTTTCAGAGGAAGAAGTGATGGTGGTGATGTCGAAGTTGAAAAGAGGTGGGAGAAAGACAAGGAAGTAAAATTGTTGGCAAGGTTTTTTAACTAAATGCCAGAAAGCTTGGGAAGAGCTAGAAATAGAAAGGTCATTTCATTTGTTATTGATGAAAGACTTTTTCGCAAATTAAAGCACTGATTTGACATGATTCCGGGCAAACACATAAATACTTTGAGATTAGTGAGATGGAAGCTGTCGGAACCGTTTGCATGTTTCTTTATTGGGGACAGCAGTAGAACAAGATTTATTTTGCATTATATTGAGATAAATATAATACAATGTATGCCTCCATGCCTGAGATGATCACCTCAGTAATGCGCTCGGCACTCTACGAGGGTCTCTGGTCACAGGGAACTAAGTACAACACAGATTCCATTTCACTATCATCTTCTCATTGACACATCGGGATTTGAACCTGGGGCCTTAAGATTATCAGCAAGACTTTAAAACACATGCCCAAGTCAGTTTTCCCTTATCACTGTTCAGTGTTTCAAAGTTATCATTATTTAGAGTACCAGGTAATTGTGCAGGCGACTATACACTGGCAATCTGGTATGCGTCAAACCCCAGTTATATTTCATCAAAAATAATATGACTGTTTTGCCTGAACGACTGACTGCCTTACCTCCAGTAATGCAAACTCAATTCGCTCTAACAAACTGAGTAATGGAACTACTAGCCTGAAATATTGTGTGAGTGGTTTAGCGGTTTTGTGCCAGACCTGCATACTGCTTTGCTCAATAAACCATCCAATAACTCAGCTACCCCCTACAACTACTAGCCTAAACAGCACCCCCCCCCCCCCCTCCAAAACTGGGCCCCGCATGCCAAACTGAGCGTGTGTGGCCACCTTTACCGTGTGTTGATATATATATCCCAGTAACTTTCACTGGCTGAGTATGGTGATGTACTGATATATAACACGCACCAGCAGTATTGTCACCACCATTACCTTACTCTTCTACCCTACCCATCACTGCCTCTATCAATTATCCAGTTACTTCATTATCCAGTTAAGGGAGGTGTGGTGGAGTGATCTTTCCACTGGACTGGTAATCCAATGAACCCGGGTTCGTATCCTGATATGTCAATGGGAAGATAATATTGGGACATTGGGATAATTTTGGGAAATTGCATTACCACAAAGCCCACCGAAGCGCCAAATAAAAACCCTTATTGTTCCCTGATTAAATAGCACTGTGTGAATATTCCCATATTTAAAATATGCTACAGGGGTACTATGCCTAGTAAGTTCATTGCTCAATAGGTGGTGTTCTGAGAGTGAGGGTCCGAGTTTAGGAGGTGAGACAGTGAAGCACTGGAGCGAGGAAGCTTCAGAGATGGGGCTGCTTTGAGCCGTGAGTGGGCAACTAAGTCCCATGCATCCTGCAAAGGCAAGATGGCAGGGGCTGGTTGCAGCTGAATGTGCTTCACATGTCTCACCCTCTAGACTGGAACAAGACCAGACCTCACGGGCTTCAACGTTCAATGATTAGCGGTATATATATATATATATATATATATATATATATATATATATATATATATATATATATATATATTATATATATATATATATATATATATATATATATATATATATATATATATATATATATATATATATATTATATATATATATATATATATATACTATATATATATATATTTTTAGACAACCTCTCTCTCTCTATATATATATATATATATTTTTTTTTTTGTTCTTCTATATTCCAACTTATATATATATATATATATGTATATATATATATATATATATATATATAAAGAGAGAGAGAGAGGAGAGAGAGAGAGAGAGAGAGAGAGAGAGAGAGAGAGAGAGAGAGAGAGAGAGAGAGAGAGAGAGAGAGAGAGAGAGAGAGAGAGAGAGAGAGAGAGAGAAAGTATAGGCAACTTGGAAAAAAATAAAAAATAAATAACACAACAATCAGCTCCTGAAAGACTGTGGTCCAGACAACATAATGATAGTACTATGAACGCAATATCTATATACAATTTATTAAGGCGATATTTGAATGTCTGGACCGTACGGCACTCTACATCATTTCTAGTTAATTAATTCCATAAGTTGACCACTCTGTTGACAAATAATCGCTTTGCTTCATGTGAACGAAACGCCTTTCCGACAATCTTGTTACCATTTTGTCTTGTGTGCCAGTACATTCAAGGACTTAGAGGATGGAGCACTGAGAGGGTCTAAACTGTATGTTTAGGGAAATGGGCCTCTTTTTGTTTTCTTGTCTATTAGTTCATTTATTCCTATATTTCCCAGTTTTCTCGATAGACCTCCTTCAGGCTTAGAAAAAACACCCTCTAGACCTCCCTTCAAGATAATTTTGTACATTTTTCGGTAGAAAAATTTCTCGGCCTAAGGCGGTTTCCTCTTAAAGTTCCAGGCTTGCTATCGCTCGCCAAGAATAAATCGACACTTAAATGGCACGAAACGTCTTAAAAAATTATAACAAAATGGGGCGAAAGCTGTTCAAATCGTCAAACAAATAGCCGAACGTCTTAAAATCTCAAAACTAATGGGGCTAAAGACGAGGGAGAAAGTGGTCCAGACAAACGACCCATCTCCCCTTAAGGTGGAGTCACACGAGCGGATCTTCAGCAATTTCCAACGAGCAAGTTTTATTTTATCATACTATTTTGACGTTCTTTCGCAATTTGAATCGGAAACTAGATCGAAGGTAGAATATGTTAGCTCATTGAATTCATATGGAACTCATACTTCCAAGCTGCCAGACAACAATTGTTCGTAAAAATTGACGGAAAAATCGCTCGTGGGACATCGCATCTAGAAAGTGAAAAGGCAGTATACATCAACAATTTTTTTTTTTTTTTTATTAGTTTAACCAGACCACTGAGTTCCACAAAAAGAACACTCATAGGGCTGGCCCAAAGGATTAGATCAAGATGGACAACTAATCAAGTTAAGATAGATAGGGAAGGGCAGGAGGTGAACAAATCTAAGAAGGCGAAGACATGCAGACATTTCTCGCCATTTCATCAGTTCAGACGGACCACATGAGCTCCACAACAGAGCTCTTATAGGACAGGGCCGAAGGATGAGGCAAGAATTGCTGCACTGCAGCACCAACCAAGAAGTGATTAAGGGCGAAGAATAAAAGATCTGGACTAAGGTAGAACAAAAATCACAGCGAGATGCAAAAAATGCATTACTAAGGGTATCCAAGTCAGCTCGGTCGCATCAGCAACCGAAGAGACAAATCAGGTCAGGAGCATACTACCTAGCCAGGCCAGGGAGGCATGTGATATAGGTCACCCGGAGGGCAACCGAATGGCATAACATGAGAACAGAAGGGGAAAAATATAGGAAGAGGAATACAAAACTACGCAAAATTAGTCAAGCCAACGACAAAAGCTCAAGGGGAGAGGGAAAGGAAAACCCCCAGCCCCTCCCTCCATAAAGCCCCGAAGCCCCCCAGCCTCGTCAAGGGGCGGTTTAGTTGGGGGTACATCAACACACTAAGTCATTAAATGATCTGAACTGTATTCGACAATACTGTAAGGGGGGGATGGGCTGGTTTTGGTGGCCCCCTTCTCCCTCATGCTTAGTCCCTTTAGTTTTCAGATTTTATGACGTTCGCCTCATTAGTTTGTCGATTTTAAGATTTTACACCCCATTTATTTATCAATATTAAGACCTTTCGAGCCATTTAGGTGTCGATTTTTTCCTGGCGAGCGACAGCGAGCCAATAATTTTAAGAGTAACCGGCGGCCGGTACATTTTTCTACCAAATATTTTACAAATTTATCTTGAAAGGGGGTGTTTTATTTAGTTTGATGGATGTATATATTAAGGGAGGAAACTAGAAAAATGATATAGAAATGAAAACATCGACCAAAAGTGAACCATCTCCCCTATAGTGAGTGGAGGACTTGAGGCAATTAAGGTAGCCTCTAATAACATCAATTAACAGGAACATACTCTTTAATTATACAAACAACCTACGTCACGGAAACTATTAGGGTTGTATAATGACCCCTTCTGTACAATCGCCCAAATAAGTCATGTCGCGGCACCAAGTATATTTCGATCCAATAATTGGCATCAGCACTATCTAAGCTTTAATTAATCGTTTCGCGTGAGATATACAAACATGTTCCTATCTGTTCACACCCTATGCAACATCTGACATATATTAAGGGGAGATTTCCACTTGAGGGATTTTTTTCTTGACTCCTTTCTCCCTCATGTTTAGCCTCATTGTTTTTCTAATTTTAAGACGTTCGCCCCATTATTTTGACGATTTTAAGAACTTTCAACCCATTTCTGTCAATTTTAAGACCTTTCGTGCCACTTAGGTGTCGATTTTATCCTGGCGAGCGATAGCGAGCCTGTAATTTAAGAGGAACCGGCTTTCAGCCGGGACATTTTTCTACCGAAAAATTTACAAATTTATCTTGAAAGGGGCTCAAGGGGGTGTAATCTTAAGCTTGATGGATATCTATAGGGACTAAACTAAAAACCTGCCCTCAATACAGCAGACAGCGAACACAACGTAATGACAGCGGTGACACGACTTATTTGGTCAACCGTACTAGCGATGTCTTCTTAACCCTTTCACTACCGGGGATGTATGTTGTTATATAGCAGCTCTAATTAGACGAATTTTATGAAGCTTAGGAAGGGTGACCGGTCAACTCAACCAGTAGACCATTTCAACCAGTAGCTCTCAACCAGTACCAAATCAACCAATACGGTTAGGTTAGGTTAGGTTAGTACTATATTTTGGCACTGGTTTGGTTGGTCTGGGTTAATTTGGCACTGGTTGAGAGCTACTGGTTGAAATGGTGTACCGGTTGAGATGACATGGAACCCTTAGGAAGGATCTGTGGTAGTTAAGAGGGTTAATTGAGATAGTGTGTAGCCTTGTAATAGGTGCCAGTATACAGGATAATGAAAAGGACGTCCGGTACAGAATGGGTTACTGATATGCTAGCCTATATTTACATGGTTTGGGCCAGTTTAAGGGGAGATATTCACTTTAGGAATTATTTTTCGAACCTCCTTTTCCCTCATGTTTAGCACCATTAGTTTTGAGATTTTAAGACGTTTGCCTCATTAGTTTGGCCATTTTAAGAACTTTCGGCCCGTTTATGTCAATTTTAAGACCTTTCGTGCCATTTAGGTGTCGACTTTTTCCTGGCGAGCGATAGCGAGCCTGTAATTTAAGAGGAACCAGCCTTCGGCCGAGACATTTTTCTACCGAAAAATTTACAAATTTATCTTGAAAGGGGGTCTAGGGGGGTGTGATTTTAAGCTTGATGGAGGTCTAGGGAGGAACTAGAAACCCAACCCCGAAAAGGGTTGAAATAGGGGAGCTATCCCCCCGCCAAAGGCGGCTTTCTAGGGCCTTTCCTAGCTGATGCCGAGAGGATTGGGTTCTAGTCATGTGGTGATGGGCTGGTCTATCAGAGTGAGAACGGAGCGATCTCTGCCATACCCATAGCTTACTCTGACTGTTCCTTTTACTTATATATTTTCTAGATCTCAAGTGACGGCGTCTCTTGCGTGGATTGACCTCCTAATCTACCAAGATTGGAAGCCAAAGCGTCACATCTTTCCTTTGCCCCTCAACTTTCTCTTCATAATTGCTGAGGGGCACAGGGCCCTGGGTGGGGCTTTGGTTTCCCGGGCGTTTCCGCACCCTCCTCAGCTCCCCGCCATGGAGTGGCTTCGGTCACCCAGGCTTTATTGTGGTCGGCAGGGAGGGTTCTGTGGGGGCGTTCGGTTATGGCCTTGGCCTTGCTCGGGGCCTTGGGGCTGTTCGGCCAGGCAGCTTGGGGAAAAACAACAACAACAACAACTAGAAACCTCCCCTTAAGAAGGATCGGTGGTGGTAGTAAGAGTTAAAGGGTTAAATGAGACAGTTCGAAGCAGTTTAATTGCTGGAAGGACTTTTTTAAACTGAATAAAATCGTCTAATGGTAGCCAGAATAAAGTTCAAAAGACATCGCCGGGGTTAATCGACTGTATAAATGACTGCAGAGATTCATGCAAGGAGTCAGTTAGTCAGGTCAATTATTAGACCATCCAACATTAGAGATACTTTAATGGGATTTTTTGTTTTTTCTGGACTCCCTTCTCCGTCATCTTTAGCCCCATTAGTGATGACATTTTAAGACGTTTGCCCCATTAGTTTGGCGATTTTAAAACCTTTCGCCCTATTTAGGTGTCGAACTTTTCATGTCGAGCGACAGCGAGCCTGTAATTTAGGAGGAACCGGCATTCGGCCGACACATTTGTGTTTACCGAAAATGTACAAATATACCTCTAAGTGGGTATTTGGGGGCTTTGGGTTTTTTTTTTTTTTTTTTTTTTTTTTTTTTTTTTTTTTTTTTTAAGCTTAATAGAGGTCTAGGGAGAAAACTAAAACAAATATATATATATAGGAAATAATAACAAATAAATATATACATAAAATAACGTCCCCTTAAGAGGGGCGTGTCGTATATATCAACACAATAAGTGAGTGAATGGCTCCAAACTGTATACTGATAAAGTGTAAGTGAGTGGGGGGGGGGGTACCTTAGTGATCCCTGGTCTCTGGGTCTTCTCCTGGGTGACCTAGATATGTGTGAATTTGTGTTTTGTTTTTGTGTGTTCATTGTTTTATGTTGTGTTGTGTTGTCCCTATTAGGGCTCTGTTTCGAGTCAGCCACACCCAGAAAAAAGGACAAAATGGGGAATGGGCCTGAGTACATACATACATACATAACTGAGTGCATACATAACTGAGTGTGGGGGGGGGGGGTTTGCCGGTGAAACATAGCGACCCCCCCAACAGTCACACAGTCTAGGCGACTCTAGGGGGAGCCAGACACTGAGGCGCCACTCGTTATTGACTGGTCTATAAACCCCCCTCCCTCCACGCACAACCCCCTTTATGCAGTCTTTCTCCCCCCCCCCCCCCCCTCATGTCTCTTCTCCCTCCACCCCCCCCCCCCCCCCCCGCCTCCTTTATACAGTCTCCCCCCCCCCCCCACACCCTTAACACCCCCCCCCCCCTCATGTCTCCCCTCCCCACCACCCACCCCCCTTTATGCAGTCTTTCTCCCCTCCACCCCTCCCTTATCACCCCCCTCATGTCTCCTCTTCGTCCATCACCCTTTCATACAGTCTACCCCCCCCCCCCCCCCTTCCCACATCACCCTTAACACTCCCCTCATGTCTTCCCTCCCTTTACCCCCCCCCCCCCTCTCGTTTATACAGTCATTCTCCCCCAGCTCTCCCTTAACACCCCCTTCATGTCCCCCCCCCCCCTTTATACAGTCTTTATCCCACACATCTCACCCTTAACACCCCCTCATGTCTCCCCTCCCTCCCTCCCCCTTTATGCAGTCTTTATCCCCCCAACCTCACCCTTAACACCCCCTCATGTCTCCCCTCCCTTCACCACCACCCTTTATAGGGGAGGTGTTGTGGAGTGGTCTTGCCACTGGCCTGGTAATCCAAAGGTCCCGGGTTCAAATCCCGATGTATCAATGGGAAAATATTATTGGGATGGAATTTGTGCTGTACCTAGTATCAGTGCATTACCACAAGCCCACCGAAACATCAATAAAATACCCTCATTGTTCCCTGATTAAATAGCACTGTATGAATATTCCCATATTCAAAATATGCTATAGGGGTGCAATGCCTGATGAGTTATCTGCTCAACAGGTGGCGTTGTGTGTGTGTAAGTGTGAGAGTCCGAGTGTAGGGGGTGAGACAGTGAAGCACGGGAACGAGGTGGCTTCAGAGATGGGGTCGTTTCGGGCCATGAGTGAGCACCTGCCTCATGTGAAGGCAAGATGGCAGGTGCTCGTTGTACTCTACGTGCTTCACATGTCTCACTCCCTAGACTGGAACAAGATCTCACGGGCTTCACTGTTCATTGTAAAGCGGTGAATGTTAAGGCTCTCAGCCTATGCCCGAGAGGAAGTAAGTTGGAATATGAAAAAAAAAGAAAAAAACAAAAAAAAAAATAGTCTCCTCCCCCCCCTCACCCTTAACACCCCCTCATGTCTCCCCTTCCTCCTTCCCCCCTTTATGCAGTCTTAATCCCTCACTTCACCTCTCCCTTAACACCCCCCTCATGTCTCCCCTCCTTCCCCTTTATACAGTTTGACCCCCCCCCCTCCCCCCCCCCACCTCACCCTTTTCTTTCTTCTCAATCCTCTACCTTACTCGTTCTTTCTTCGGCCCCCTCACCTGATTCCTTCCTTCCTTCCTTCCTCCCCTCCCCCTCCCCCCCCCCCCGTGTATTCCCCCTGGTGTGTCTCCTTCACCTGGCTGTCTGTATGTCTGTCAGTAGTTCTGTTGTATTACCACCTACTCTTTTGCAGACACGCACATTTTATTATCTCTGCCAAACGGAGTT